>ML208398.1:0-78782 GCA_004369065.1 Pluteus cervinus
ATCTCTCACATGACCAAGCTCGAATGGCTCAAGCTCTGTATTGACACATCTCCAAGAAGCGAAAGCCGCGCCGAACTTGAAACCAATTTGATACGCAACCTCCCTTCCGCCCTCACATCGCTGGAGTGGTCGACACGCACGCGAATTCTCGCTAACGACATCAGGACATTCCTAGAAAATCACCTCCAACTTCGAGTTGTCCATCTGGATCCAGCTGGGAACTAGAGCTGCTGCCTGGTCAACCTCTCCTGCCTAACCTCACGAGCCTATCTGGTGAGACCAAGCAGATCGAGCCAATTCTAGCTCTTGGAGGAAGTCCGATCCGAACGCTGCATTGTACATTGAATCAGAGTCTCAACAAGGACATCGAGGGGTATCAGAATGTGACATCCCTCACACTAGCATTGGACACAGAAGTGGGTATAACCACAGAGGAAGTCCTTAAATTCAGCGGGGTTGAAGATCTTTACGTTCCCTATTGGGTGAGCCTTTCATCGATCATTTTGTGGCTCCCCGGATCGCTGACATGAAGATCGTGGATCCGGAAGGACGAAGGTACTTGGGGACAGATCGCACAACTGGTTGGAAAATTTCCACGTTTAAAGCGTTTCATCTTTCCAGATCACTGGCAGCCTGACAACGAGATGGTGGATTCTCTTTTCGGTGTGAAGGACGACCTGTTGATTTTGAGGCTTGGTGGAAGAGAATTGAATGAAACGCGGACAGTTTCAATTTTCCGGAGGGGAAACGAGAAAGAAATGACTACATGTACAATTCCCTTCCAGGTCCCCATTGATTGGTCTGACATGCCGACCAAGTAAACTGAACTAGGGGGTATGGTTTCACACCTCTGTAAGACTAGATCAGTAAATAACAATTTGTATCATTGAGAATCATACCTTTTTTGCATAACGTTGTCGCCGGGCCTCTTGAGTCTTGACATCGTGCTGGAGTTTTGGCTTTGTGAGCTTAGCCAATGTCGTAAAGGCCAGCGGGCCCTTCCGAAATCTTGAATCTCCGCTTCAACATTCTGCCGCGGTGACGGAAAACGCCCATTCGCTTTTGCTTCTTCCCATCGAGATATCTATAAATAATGAACTCGGCCTCAACTCTGCCGTGAGAGGACGATGTAGTTGCAGCTTTCTTCCCAAGGTTAGCTCTGTCATCAACCCGCCCTCCTCTCGTGCTGATCTCATTCCTTTATACTTGCTCGTCGAGATGTCCAGTAGTGGACGTGACAACGTCCAGGAACTCCTCAAAATAATTCAAAATGCGGCTACAGAGGCCTTAAACGAGTACGACAAAGCTGGCGCTGAAGTTCCTAGTCTAGACTCCACCTCGCCGCATCCACTGGACTCAAGTTTGGAGAATTTGACGTTGAAGAAAGCGGTTAGAACTCTAGAGGGAGCTTGCGAGCAGTTGTGTTCCACTTTGGCGCCTCCTGCGCATACCTTGTTTAACGTACGTCTCCCAATAACTTGTCCTGGAGAATTATGGAAAAGCATTGTTTAGCGCGGTCAAGACTACTACTGGGCTTGTTTGCGGGTCGCAACTGAAGCCGGCATCCCAGATATCCTATCCTCTCATCCAGAGGGGTTGCATATCAGCGAAATATCGAAAGTAGCGGGGATAGATAGCGGAAAGCTTGGTGGCGTGTTGACGCTTTTGGCTACGAGAAGCTGTTTTCGTGAAGGTGCGTTCCTATCCAAAGCATTCAACTTTTTTCATGGAACAGAACCGTAGTCGATACGGATGTGTTTGCGAACAATCGTCTCTCTGTTCTCTTAAAATCGGACAACAACTTCCGTGACTTCATGAGTATGTTGACGTTGGAAGGCCCGCAATCTGCGTTGTACCTCTACGATAACCTCATCGACCCACAAAAAGGAACATCGTATGATCCGGCCGACTCTCCCTTTATGTACTTCCTGGAGAAGGACACTGGATATAAAGGATCGTTTTTTGAATGGCAAAAAATACGGGTAGGAGCCAGTCCATGAAGAATGATGCCGTGCTAACTTCCCGGTTCAAATTCGAGTAGCCTGACCGGATGAAGGTGTGTCGTAGCTTTTGTAAGGGTAGTCCTGGAATTGAGAAGTTTTTCATAGGTGTTTGGACGAGGGATGAAGGCTATGGGTGGAGTTCTCGGTTCGAATTCCTCTCTAAACAGTAGGTCCATTTCTTGTCTAGTTGTACGGGTACTAAACGTACTAATCCCTGGAATTAGACTTCCCTTGGCAGGATTACACCACAATTTGTGATGTCGGTTCTGGATTCGGTTCATTCTCGATCCCTCTTGCCAAATCCTTCTCAAACGTGAAATTGGTGCTTCACGATCTCCCCGCTATCATCGAACAAGCAAAACAGGTATTTGATGAGCTTCCACTTCGCTTGACTTTCATAATATCGGTATACATAGGCTTGGAATCGAGAATGTCCGGAGATCGTTGAACAAGGGCGTGTTGAATTTGTACCAATGAACTTTTTGGAAGTTCAACCGGCCGCTGGACAGGATGTCTATTACGTGAGTGACTCGGATGGGTTTTTGTCGACGAGGCTCACTCTTGCCTGTAGTTGAGGAACATTGTACATAACTGGCCTGACGAACAAACCAAAATCATATTGCGAAATGTAGTCGGTGCGATGGGCAAGCACAGTCGACTTGTCATTCGTAACTCCATCTATCTGCTTTCAACGTATCACCACTCATAGGCGCTTCCAATAGACGAGTACGTTCTGCAACATGCCGACAGAAGGTCGAATGAAGCTAATCGAGGTGTTGGGACTGAATTGGTCAGTGATCAGAGATTCAGTATGACATTGAGAGTTTACTGACGAGGACACTAGGCACCGCCTCCTATGCTTCCGAATTATGGGATGGGGAATATCAGGATGTATAACCAAGACTTGGTCATGCTTCTAATGTATAACGCAAGAGAACGAACGCTACAGCAGTTCATAGATATTGGGTATGCACGCCCTTGTTCTCGGATAACTCTCGCTGACATCGTCGCCTTTTTGTAGGAAAGAAGTGGGATTAGAGTTGATAAAAGTGTACGATTTGGCGGAGATGAGTTTATTGGAGTTCCGTTTGGCAGAATAAGTGCTGCCCTTCGTTTTATCTGTGTAGCATCGAATGTCTACACGGGTTTGTCGAGATCTTTACCAGCAGTGTGGCCAGATATGCAAGAATCAAGTAGTGGTTGACGACCTTCACGAGAGCAGCGAAATTTGTGTATGAAACCTCGTGTACGTACATCGTTGGACATAGGTTCGAATGAAAGGGGGTACGAATTGGAAGTGTAAGTTACAAGCAGTCGACGATTGCGGCTGAAAATCTATTGTGGTCCCACGGCATTCAGACAGGACACATGCTCGACTGTAGACCGGGACACGCCACGTAGACTCTTGCTTCCTACGTCCATCCAACTCCATGGAAGGCATCTCCCTGCCACCCGAATTGTATCGTCCAATATCAGAACAAATCGACTCTACCGATAAACAAACGCTATGTGCTCTCGTTCTCGCGTCCAGGACTTGGTATCAAGAATCCATACATTGGCTCTATCACACCATCCAATACATTGACCTCCTCGACATCGTAGATCCCCTCCTGCTCTTCCTCCAACTGATTGCGGACTCTCCTAGACACGCTAGATACGTTCGATCGTTCTCGATCCGACTTCGTGGGTCTCTATCGTACCACAAAGCGAGTGTTCCACTCGCCCGTAGTCTCTCGAACATGTCCAATCTCGAGACTTTGGAGTGTTTAGGGTCTATTAGACCTCAATACGCCTTTGCTTTGGCGAAGACGTGGTACTTCCCCTCTCTTCGATCCTTCAAGTGGATGCTCCTCGAATCCTGGAGGGATGTCCCTATCTTCGTTGAGCGACACCCGCATCTTAGGGAGTTGACGTTGAGAGGCTGGAGATATGCCCAGGATAGAAAGCTCGACAAAAGTCTCTTACCAAATTTGGAGGTTGTAAAAGGAGGATGGGGTGGTATTATGGCGGTTTTGAACGAGGACAGGAGGAGCATATGGCGTGTGGAGATAAACCTGTTGTCAACCAAGATGGTGGAAGGAGGTCCGTATAAGACGGTAAAGAGTTTAACCGTTGGGGGACCTGTGAAGATATGCGTGCTTGCCATGACGTTTCCTCTATTGGAGGAATTGGAAATGAGATTGATCATTTCCGAGGTGAGTACTAACGATATCACAGAGGGAAAGATATAGTAGACTGATTTTCGATCTGCAATTAGAGATTGGAGGAAGATATGCAGTCCTTAGTCAAAGCTTTGCGATTAAAGACCATTTCCTTTGGAGGTTGGCTGGATGATGACATCGAGCATCCACAGGCAGACCGAGAGCGGTTTGTTAAGAACCTGTTTCTTATCTCGGAGTCCCTGATAAAAGTTGAAATCAATCAAATTCTGCAAGGTGAATGCGATGTGTACCATCGGAATCTGCTGCTGGAGGAATCAGGCTGAAGGCAGGTCCAGGCAAGTGGGTTGTCGCGGGTGGGTTAGCCCACTTCCTCTCGTTCTTGGTATCACCGTATCATTGAGACGTACAGTAGATTGGAATTCGGAGTTCCTGCACAAATTAACAACTTGACCCACTCGTTGGAGGGACGAATATAATCCGAGTCGGCTAGAGGACTTCGAAGAATCGAACACTTGAAAGGACTGGTGACATTGTCTCTTATCGTACAACGGGAAGTACGCATGGAAACTATCTCGTCAAACTCTGACCTGCTACTCTTCATGATGTCCGGGTTCGAATCCCGGTGCGAGGTAGTACCGCAACAGGAAACGCTCGACATTTTATTTGAGATGCGGCCTCGTTTACTGCACATCTTCCAAGGACAGAACAAGTCGATTCTCCGAGTTCGAATCCCGGTCAGAGACATGTCCTACGGTGCCATAGAGTCATTTTTGACATTGGAAGGAAGATTTATACCCTGAAGCTATGCAGCCTACAGGTGGATATTAGATGTAAAAGTCGGCTTTAGAGTTCCTGTACGAATCGATATCGATACCAGTCTCGGATTGTGGGGTCAAACGGCTTCAGGTCTGTAACAATAGACAAGTCCACCATCTCTTATCGTACAACGGAAAAGTACGCATGGAAATGGTCAAGCACAGAGACGATAGCCCTCTATGAAACCCGGGTTCGAATCCCGGTACGAGACATACTGAAAGCAGGCTTATGATTTTTTGGATACTGGCCTGTTACGGTATGTGCTGGACGTTGAATGCAAAGTACCCTCCCTCTCACGCCGTCGAGTGCTCAGATGTTGGGACTAAAAAAATCGAATTATACGTCTCGACAGTACAATACATTACAACGTGGAGTATCTCTCCAGGATGAGAGTAAAGAATGAAATCCCATTCACCTAATTCCGCCCCTTCCCACCCGATCCAAGTCCTTTCGCTTTCTCCCATTCAACGATCCAATCAACCGTTTCCAACAATGTTTCTTCCAGCCCTTTCCACTCTCTCAATCCTAGCACGTCCCCAGTCAATTTCGTATCAAACGGTGCTTTCGTCTGCGGGATAGCCCCTTCTGCGTCTTCCTTAGGGAGTCTACAATCCAACGAAGGTCGTTCACGTCGGATGATAGAGGCTGCTTCCCTCCATGTTAACGTTTGCGGAGCGGTTAAGATGAATCGCTTCTTTTGTTGATGATTGTGGATGACGGGGAGGGATTTGTTGATGGATAGTCCGGCTACGTGTGCTTTTGCGACGTCGCGTACGTGCACGTAGTTCCCTATTGCGATAGGTGGGTAGGTTTTGGAATCGAAGAGTTGGTAGAGGAATTCGATTGTGGATAAGCCTTCGCGGTTTGAAGGGAGAGGAGCGGTTGGGATTCGAGGGCCTAGGACCATTGAGGGTAGGACTGGTAGGGGTGTGCGTCAGTATATTGGAATGAAAATTACGGAGGAGGGAAATAGGGAAGGGAAGGCACGTACATGAAATAAAATCGATATCGGGGTGTTGATCGGCCAACTTCCAGAATTCCTTCTCGGCGATGGTTTTGGAGTGCGCATATGCGGTGAAAAGAGGTGTATTCTTGATGTCGATTTGTTCGAGTGTGATATCAGACCAATCTGTGTAAACGAAAGGCGGCAATGATGAGGAAGGGTAATTTACAATTGGAAGGGAGGTTTCGGCCTTACCGGTGTTGGTGATGAGGTCGTCATCAGACAATGCACGAGCGAGATCCGCTGCAAGATAAAGCGACGTCAATGAATGAGGTGCATCTATCGAGGGGAAGAGGCGTACCATTGAATAATGTGATGAAACTACTGGTGTAGAGTAACTTCTTTACGCCCGCTGCGATACCCGCTTTGAAGATGTTCAACGTCCCATCGACGTTTTTCTGGACAAAAGGATTATAAAAGCGTCAGCGACTTCGACATGGAGAATCGGAATAAGACGGAAACGAACCTCAATCATATCTTCTGGAGTTGAATCGGAGAGTCCTGGGGATACGGTATGGATGATTGCATCGACGCCTACACACAGAGATCGCCGTGGTCAGCTACAACGTCAAGCAGAAGAGAGAAGGAGTATAGACCCACCTTTGACGGCCTCGGATAAGTCACCTGCAGAGATATCGGGTACTTCTACAGTTTGAAGTCGTTCGCCCGCAGCAGGGAATGACTTCCTGATCGACTGTGCTCGGCCAGTTCGAGAAAGGCTATCATGAAAGTCAACGATACATCCTTTCATGCAAATAGAATAGGAGGGAACATGATGTCGGACTTACGCTCTAACAGTCCACCCCTCGTTCAAGAGGATGTCGACGATATGTCCGCCAATATACCCGTTGGCGCCGGTAACCTATGGACACCAACCTCATCAGCACGGGCACGCTAACGAACCGAAGGACACTTACGAGAATGAGACCCTTTGACATTGCGAATGAGTATAAACGGTGCGTAGACAAGTTGAGTTGGGTAGAACTGTTTGCGTTTGACGAGTGAGTGGACTGGGGGATGAAAAAAAAAAGAACCTTTTGTCTGACTTTTTATATGCACTCCTCCTGGACCCTCTGACGTTCGCCATCCTTCATCTTGGTCATCAAAATCCAGTCCGATGCTTTCAAACCAAATTCGTCATTGTCTTGCATTGTCTCAATATCCACGCCATCCACCGTGTCCCGCCCAGGCCTTGAGGGACGCGTCATGGTGTCAACGAAGGAAGGCTGAGTAACTGAGAGAGTGAATAAGCCAAGTCAGGTTCGCCATCTTGGTTGTGTGGCACAGAGGAATGACGTTGAGAAGAGCGCTGGCTGAGTGGGGATCGGTCAGCGACAAGGCTGACAGAGCGCACATCCCAATTTGGTATTTGGTCAACCAGAGCTTGTCCCGAGCGCTGAGCTTTCCTCTGCAACCCCCGTTTACTGTACACATCCACCGAGCGCCAGACGGGAGCGGTGAAAAGGTACAGCAGGCCAACTAGGCCAATCGCAACTCACACCCCGTCTCTTATCGTACAATGGGAAAGTACGCATGAGAACTATGAATTTGAGAGGGAGATTTCTTCATGATGTCTGGGTTCGAATCCCAGTAAGAGACATTCGATTGAGAGAAACATCCCATTCTTTCATATTTTAATTTTGGGACTGGTGGCGCTTCGACACTTGACAGATTAGAAAGGGGGAACGACTACCTTCTCTTATAGTACAACGGAAAAGTACACATGGAAGTTGGCTCGTAACCCCAGCCAGCACTTTCCATGAAATCCGGGTTCGAATCCCGGTAAGAGACATAATAATCGGATTATGTAGTGACATTTTGTTTTTGATAATGACGACCGACGGGTGCTGGAAGGTTGGGGTTCTGAAGGTTGAGGTCAACCTCGGGCGGTGGCGGAGTTGTTTTTGGGTGTGGTCAGTTTATTGTTATGCTACGGCAGTAAGTCTCTTCGATAAAGCCCTCCCTGCCGCGTAACTTGTCCAATCGAATTGAAGCCCAGCCCATGATATATGATATCCGGGTTCAAATCCCGCTGAGAACTCTGATGCGAAGATTTTTGATTTTGATTCTCGAAGTAAGTTAGTGACTGTCGGTCTATATTACTAACTTACAATCACTGGTTTTGTGTGTGTGGAAATAGGTCAAGGAACCCTGCAGGAATAAGCAAGATCGTGGATGGGAGTGGCTTGCATATTGCATGCATTGACGATGGACTGGGACGAACCAAGGCCGGGCAACCACCCCGACGTTCTACGTAGGTATCGTCCAAGTATGCTACATGGAATCATCATCCTGGCACTTGCAAGAGGGCAAGACCTCACCGAACGTGTCTCTTATCGTACAAGGGGAAGTACGCATGGATCATATGGAAATCGTCGAAAGTTGAACCATGATATCCGGGTTCGAATCCCGGTGAGAGCCTCGCGTCTTTCGGAGAAATGTCCAATCTTTTTCGGGTCTGGTATGTACTGCTATTGTTTTGAGGTCGTTCATTCGTAGCAGAGAATGTGTTTTTTGATGGATTGTGCTTGTTTTTGGAGGAAGGGGTAAGGCGGGAGATGGAGGGTGTCGAATGATGCACGATGGTGGACATTGGGACTCGTGAGGCGTTGAGGATAGTTCGGTAGCTCAGAGGTGAAGCTGAAGTCTTGGTGGTAATTTGGATCCAACACTCAACAACTTGACGGAGCTCACATTTTCCAAGTCTCTTATCGTATAACGGAAAGTACACATGGAAATGATGCATGATGCCGGTGAAAAATCCTGTTGTACTCATTCCCCATGATATTCGGGTTCGAATCCCGGTGAGAGACATGACATGTATGGGATATTTTCATTTTTGGTAAACCAGGTCAGGAGGCTGAAGTATTCTGGGTGGGATTGAATATAATATAATGCTGTATAGCTTTGAATGCAACATACTGTAGACTTCGAACGAATGCGTTGATTTGACGAGCTGAAGTTATGATTGACCACATCACGGAAAGACTAGAAGTTGGTGGTGTCGGTGAGTACTAGTCATGGTGATGCCGTCACTTATCGTAGAATGGGAAATACGCATGGAAATGGTGCAATCGCCTCGGCGTCCTTCGTTCTCCATGAAATCTGGGTTCGAATCCCGGTTTGAAGAGATTTGCCATGGTTATGTGATTGATACAGTGTTTTTCTGCATGGTACTTACGTCCTTGCCCCATAAGGTGAACTCGGATTGTCCTTGTTCTCAGTCCAAGTTGTGAACACCGTAAGTTGAGGTCACGGTGGTGGCTGGGATTTTGCGCCTATGAATCCGAATCCGTGACCAGTCGCTGCAACAATTGCAAAAACCCGTCAAGGCTTCTGACTCTGGCTTGACAGGTTCAAAAGGTTGATATGTAAGTAACGACGTCCCTTATGGTATAATGGAAAGTACGCATGGAATTGTAGGGTGTCAAAATCGGACATGGTATTGCCTCTCTCTCCATGATATCCGGGTTCGAATCCAGGTGAGAGACTTTCGAATCCTATCAGAATATCTTTTGGATGACTGGTTTTTGGTTTTTACGATGGATGAATTATTGGATTGCACTGGACGACAATTAGCTACGTACCTTGGGTGATGGTGATGCGAGTCGGTGTCAAGTCCTTGCATTTGGAGGCACCGATGAACGGCTTGGGGTGCTTGGTGTCGACAACTCGCAATCGATTGAACTTGAAGCTTATGTAAAGGCCTGGTGGCATCGACTCGGATATCGTCTCTTATCGTACAATGGAAAGCAGGAGTAGAAGTGGTCGAACTTACAGTAAGATTGGGAATTTGGGGTATATGAGAAGTTCTCCATGATGTATGATACCTGGGTTCGAATCCTGGTAAGTAACTGTCGTTGATGGCCCCGGGGCCGAGGTATTGAGGTCAACCATCAGAACAAAGAGTGGGGGTTGAACGTTGAATATTGAATGGCTGGGATCTGGCGTAAAGCCAGGCTCCTTGACCACCCTCTCGTATCGTGTGAAGGGGAGCACGTGCTAATGTCCAAAAAAGGGTGAGTGGCTCCCCAACACACGATAGAGAGGCTGGCTTAACTGGTCATCCGGTGATCTCGGGCGTCGCTTAGAATGTTCTCAGGCAGAGTTGAAAACTCGTTTGGGACTTCTTATTTCTCGTATTTACACCTGTTTACACTGTCGTCAATGGCCTGTTTTGGGAGACGCATAGTCACGTCGTCGATGTCCATTGTCCACATCCCGTTGCGTTGTCCTCAGGCTGTGTCCATTGACTGCCATGAGTAATCAAATAGAGTTGAAGAATTATGTAGGATTGACCATCAACACATTTGCTGATTGCAAGGTTGATTTAAATTCAAGTTTGCAGCGATGACTGGTATGGTGGGGGCCATAGTGCCTCTCCTGGCAGTGTTACTAAGTAGCAGGTATTTTGCGTGGTAACGGTTAGAGAAGGAGGGCGCAATGGTTACTCGTAACTTAGTTTGAGGTCAGGGGTATTACTGCACTGGGCATGGATGATACGCAGCATGCCTTGTGTTTGGGTGTTATCCACTCGGTGTTATCCACTCGTTGGTTGATGGCGCAGTGAATGACATCGACAAAGTATAGGTACTTTCTTACCTGTCAGTATACGAATCATGGCCACGCCAACAATGAGGACAACTCTGCGTTCTTGGCATTTGCCGGTCAGCCAAGTCTGCAGTGCATAGGCCACGAAATGTTCTTGTGTTGGCGGATTCAACATGCTTTCAGGTAGAAATCCAGGAACCGACCTGATGACGGATCGGTTTTGTACGGGTGCAGCAATGACACTATGCCAGGAGTCGTATTTGGGAAATCTGTGGGGGGAGCTTTCAGACAAGCGAGCTTCTCATCCTTTCAAACTGGGAAAGAATACGAGACCACTCGAACATTGATATCTCCAGTTGCCGCATCGTAATAGCGTCCTACTACGATAGGGCACGTAACTTCCGTATGCTCTGGGCTTGCAGCAGCTGGGGCTATCGTCAATCTTGATTCCGGTTGAATTAAAAGTCGTCGAGGAACGGATGGTCGATGCTGAAGGTACTTCAAACTCTTCGCAGAGTTCGCAGATGACGGGTGTTGCTGATCAGCGCTGAAGCGCTCAGCGTTAACTATCAGCCTCGAACTCGGAGGCGCACGAAGGCACTCTCGACGACGTGATGCCTTCCTCATAAATTGGAATGTAAATACATGTAAATACGAGAAATAAGAAGTCCCAAACGAGTTTTCAACTCTGCCTGAGAACATTCTAAGCGACGCCCGAGATCACCGGATGACCAGTTAAGCCAGCCTCTCTATCGTGTGTTGGGGAGCCACTCACCCTTTTTTGGACATTAGCACGTGCTCCCCTTCACACGATACGAGAGGGTGGTCAAGGAGCCTGAACAATACCAAGCAACAGGAGAAGGTAACCACCTCCCCCGGTAGGGTCAGCCATTCATCTTTAGTCATGGACTGTCCGAGTTTCATCTCATACAACCCCATGTACCCCCAGTTGTTTGGGGCCAACCCAGAGAATACAACCCACTGTAATCCTGAGAGGCTGGTGTCCTGGCTGTTCTCTGTCATCGTAACTGAAAAATATGAACCCGGAGCCCCAGCAACCCTGGGGCCAAGGTGATGAACTTTCAGGTTGACGTAGAGGAAGTTCTCTGGCCTGGTCATATCCCTAGTGTCAGGTCGTATTTGGAGTGCGTTTCCGCCATAAATTGTTGATATGAAGTCGCGGGAAAATGCAGGACCTTGTTCGCACCTTGGCCCTGGAACGGGAACACTGGTAGGACAACGGGTACTGGTAGTGTTTCGGTTGAATTCGATACCCCTGTGATCCTTGCAAATTTTCAGCTATCCTGATGGTAATCATGACATGACCTGCCGGGGCTCACGTCTTTGAGGTCGTCCATTGCTTGGTCGACGGTTTCAATTTGAGGGTGTTTCTCTTTGCACTTAATATTCGGTGCAGCTGATGTGACCTACGTAACAGTATATTGGTAGTTCTCTCAGCGTCAAAGAAAGGCAGGAACTTACCACTGTTCTATGTGGAGACGTACTTTGACCCAGATCTGACTCGGAGAAAGGGGGACGCCGAGTAATCACGACAGCCTCCATGAAAAAGCGCGTTCTGGTTTGGCGAGGAGGAGGCGATGGCTGTGAAATTGAAATGAATTCACCAATTTTTGTAGATATGGCGAAGTGGAGATGACTTACAGTTACCCCCGCTCCCATGCCATCAGCCTGAGGATGTAACCTGTTGTCTTCACGCTCCAAATCTGCGGCGAAGGTGACGAAAGACGCGTCAACTTTGACTTTAGCTACTGGCATTTCTTCCTTCGTCGATACCATCCAGGTCGTCTCAGATTCCTCTTCTTTCTTTGGCTGGAAGACAATCTACAAGGAACGAGTATCAAATACGAACGGACTGGGGAAGAATTATGAACATTACACACCAATGCCGGCTCCGTTTTGACCTCTGGCTTTATCCTACACTCCATCCGTTCACTCTTAATCAGCTTGATATGATCCTTCGAGTCGATTTCATCTTTTTCCTGCCAGATGCCGGTCCCTTGGAAGGTGAACTCGGTCTGCAGGAAGAGAATGTCATTATCAACACAAGGAAGACTGGCGTAAAAGATCAACTTACTTTCACCACCACAGAATTTATCCAGTGTCCGGAAGGGAGAGTGGGGGACATGTTACAACGACAAAGAAGTTGGAGAAACCGCGTTCGCCGCTGTTCAACCCCTGACTACAGGGACGGACTTCCGAGCTTGAGACCTAGCAGAATGGTACGTAATGCAGCTCAGCTAGCACCCTTGGACATAACAAAAGCAGCATGGATCCTTTGATTGTAATTGCGTTCCCGAAATCTGAAGGCCTGCTGTTGCTGGGCCTCAGTGAAGATTCCTAAACCATGACAACTTGTTATGATCATCGCTCGTCCTTCCGGTAAACTACCATGTGTTGGGACCACAACGGCGAGAGGGAGATGGATTGATGTTGTGCCTTCGATAGCAACGATGTCGCGAACAAGTCCATGATCAATTACAAGCTGAGAAGACCAAGAGAAGACCTTAGAATAGAGTCATCCAACGCCCGTGTTTGGCTACGGTCTTAGAAGACAATACAATGCCGTCGGCATCCACATCATGTAAGAAAATGCAAGGTACTTAAAAATTAAAGTGACAAAGCCAACCGACTCAACAAAGTGCCCTGCTACAGTAGTATACAGTGTAAAGAACGAGAAAGCACCAAGGTGAATCTAGTCACTATCACTATCACTGCTCTCCTCCTCCTTCTGGTCATCATCCGTCGTGCTCTCATCATCGCTCTCAACATGTTTCTTGACCGCACCACCACGCATTGCTGCCATCTGACCTGCCAGAGTATCCTCATCAGGATCAGAGATATCATCCTCAGGTTGGTCTTCAGCAGCCAATACGGAGGCGTCGTCGATTTTAAGCTGGATACGGCGTCAGATCAAAGGAGTGGGTAGTCACGAAACGAGAGAAGACATACCACGATGTCTCGACTGATTTCCTCCCCAACGAAGGAATCACTGACAATGTAGATTTTCCATGTAAACAAACCGGTGTTGGGGGGTGCCTGGAATTGAAGCTTGTAGGACCGATAATCCCGATCTTCTTTTGGATTGGCGAATGGTACATCAGATATTTTCATAGGAGGTACAACCACACGGCCAGACTTGTCATCGGCGAGCACAATCCACCACGAGGGTTTGCGGTTCTGCAGGCATTCCGTTGAGCAAACATAAATGCTTTCAAGAGAATGGTACTTACAGCTGGCCAAAACGGTGCATGCGCGTAACCAGAGGGGATAGCGTTTTCGGGCAGGTCTTCCGTCTCCTTGCGACTAATCAGGAATTGGTGGTCCTTCTCTTCGTTCCGCTTAATGAGGCGCTTGGTCTCGTCGACAGATAACTCTTTCTGCTCCACCTTTGATGCGGTTGGTGGCGTGATCCGGAGTTTGACCAGTAAGAAGACGATCGAGGACGGGACGACGACGCGCTCTCCAATAACTAGGCAGCTACTGCGTAAATAGTTACCCACAAATATCGGACACGAGCATACCTTTGAACGAAACGTCAACAAGCTCAAGACGGCCCCATTTATCTGCAGCCTTCTTAATGTCGGAAACCCGCGAGTCGTGCTTTTTCTCAAGTGCTGAAACCAGGTCCGTGACATCCTTCACATCCGGCGAAAGATCAGCAAGTTCTTCGCTTTTAACGCCAGGGAATTGGGTGAATTGGAGCTTCTCTGATCCAGGAAGTAATGCTTGAACGAGATAAGCCTGAAGCCTCATGACCCACAATGTTGTGTGCAGCCAATTCCGTGAAACCGAGATGTTGACAAGAGCGTTGAGGAGAAGAGGTGTTTGCAATAGGACTCGTGATTGCTCTGAAAACGCGGTCAGGGAGATGTCTCGAGAAAAATGACAAGGAACATACCCTTGACGAGGAGTGGGTTTGCAAGGGGAAGTCGTAGAAGGTGTGCATATATGAGGACCAATCCCCTTCGTCGAGCAGGTTCCTTTTCGATGAAACCCTTGGCAGTTGACCAGCTCAGCTGAGCTTTTGCTGCTATTTCCTTTTCCAGCGCATCCAAGTCCTGGTCCACCTTCGCGCTGACTTGTCGTTCCCATTGGTAGGCCTTGCCGAGTGTACCAACCACCTCATCAGCATTGGCTTCTTCCTTCAGAGTCTTGAAGAAAGCCGCAGCAGATTTCGCGTTCACGCCATCTTTCGTCTTTTCACGATTGCCGAACCACCAGCGGCCCTGGGAAGGAAGTGATCAGGCGGAGGACCTTCAACTTCTCGTGGTCAGGACTTACCACCAAAATTGGGAGGGCACCACCAAAGACCAAACCGTAAAATCCCAGCACCCAGATGTTGTTCTTCCCCTCAATGATCCACTTGGGCAATGCAATACCCATGGAAGTCTCCTGCCGACCGTCTGGATGCCCATACACCTCCCAGTTTGTGCGTATTGTTTCATCTGTTAGACTATGAAAGGGTAAATGATAGAATGATGGCAGATAGCGTCAGAGTCACACACGATTTGTAGGCTTTTGTGATTTCAACAAATTTGTTTTGAACCTCCTCCAATGTTTGATTCACTGCCAACTGTACTTTATCTGGATGGCTGTGTTGATCGTCAGTTAAGCGTTTGACGATCACTCGAGAATCCAACTTACAATGTTCGTGACAGTTTCTTGAAGTGTGTTTTGATATCTTTTTGAGACAAGCCCTACAATGCGGTTAAGTATGCGATCCAGGCCAAAGATTTCTACGCACTGTGCTAATCCCCAAGATCTCGAATGGGTTATAGACTTTATGTTCAAGTTTGATCTGGGTTGCTTGATATGTAAGGAAACCCAACGCTGTCCACCCGGCCACCAAAAGTAGTGATCTGGAGGGCGTGAGTGACGCGGAACGGACGCTTGCAATTGACAGACCTGGTGCTAAATTTTGGGTTCAACAATGACCCCTTCTCTCGTGCATCATTCCTCTTCCTCTGCTCAACGCAAGGTGTGCACTGACAGCCGTCTAGCTTTTCTTTTTCTTGGAAACGCGCGTGAGGGAAGTTACGTGTGACCAAATGAATTTGAACATACTCTGAGGGGATAATGTCGAGAAAGTCGACGGTATAAGGACCAGAACCAAGAATGATATTATGAAATAAGAGGCCATGACGCCTCCTTCGTCATAGTTGTAATTGGCCATCTCAGCGGATGGTGAGGTTGAGTTCTACGTCCAAGGTCGTCGCGCTTGGGTATATCTGTAGGATGAGATCGCCTAGAAGAAAGATTGAAGGAGCGGGCGATGTGTGCAGTGTATGAGGAAAAGAAAGGCGGTGGGCGTTGCCACGAATTATGCTTGCGAGAATGAAGCTTCGTCGACGTGTTCGCTGAGCTGGCGGATTCGTGTCACCCATGACGTGACCACTCGTGACTTGGCTACAGGGTCACGGACTTTTAGCCTCTCCTTCCTCGCACCATCCGTGCAATCTACTGTATCCTGGGCTACTCTCGAAGTTCTTTCACTGGCAACTTTGGAGGTAAAACATATATGCCCCCTTTTTGTGGATAACAGACACCGACGAAACCTAGAGCTCTCGAGGTCTTTTACTTGGCAGACACGCGACTGTTTGGCTTAGGGCATTTTACTCACCGATGTGAAAATGCCACTCAGTTAGTCGAAGATGAACTCTTGAACCTTCGTCGCAAACCTAGAAACAGATCTCGAATAGGTGCAACTGCTTGCATAATGATTCACTCAGATCTTCTCGACTTATCGCATCCACGACGGAGCGCCTGGGCCCAGGTGCATATATATAACAGTATCTGGGGACTGGATCTTGACAGTCTTTCTTGCCTCGAGGCTGGGAACAGAACTTCAACACTATCCTTCAGTCTTGATCACACCCTGCTGACCTGGGAAACAATCGACACAGCGTTATGGTCGTTCATGAGGTCCAGGTGCCTCTTTCATTCCTTTGGAAAACATAACTTTGACAATGACCGGCTTCTTGGGTTTTGTCTTTGAAGACTAGGTCTTGAGAATGACGCACATCCTTGGTCTTGTAATTCCCCTATCCGATCCGCCGGCTTATATCCCTGACATGGATCAAATGCGGGGCAGCATTCGATTCGTCCTCTCTAAAGTCCGCCCAAAGTCTACGATTGGCCTAAAAACTTGTGCTCTCTGGAAATAGGGTATCATAATCTAACCGGGACCCACTAATCCCCCTGTCGCTATTCTAAACGACCAATGATCGCATGATTAGCTCACGAAACTATTGACCCCCCTCAAGTCTCATTGACTCCTTGGGATTCGCGAACGAGCGCCTCTGCGGCCTTTGAACGCGGTTTGATAGTGCACTCAAATGGGACGGGATATCTATAGGCAAAGTTCACGATCGAGGTACACGAGGACAACGCCTTCACTTACGAGAGTAAACCCGACGTCATTCCAGGTTCCAGCGGAAGGACGTTTCCGTCCGCATCCGCTTTTCTGGTGATATCATAGACCGCTGTCACGCACGAAACGACCGTGAATAACGAGTTATCGCTGAACCATCGCCCAGGACATAACCTAAAAAGCGATCACGCAATGAGGTCGCATACTCCTTTGCAAGTTCGTTAAGCCTTACCGCCGGCCAAAACCAAATGCTGCCACATGTGGGTCTCGAATATCGCTGTTCAACTTGCCGTCTTTCAAAAACCGCTCTGGTCTGAATTCATGTGGCTCAGGATATGCTTCTGGATCGTGCATAATGGACCTATAGACACGCCGTCAACTCGTCTGTCAGCCAACAACACCAGTCTGTCAAATCCTGAGAGCCTACCATGTGCTTCCGATGACGATCGACCCTTTAGGAATAAAATAACCATCATAGACATCGTCTTCAGTGGTAGCATGGGCAACACCTTGGATCCCAAGGAACGTAATTGAAGTAAGTCAGAATCCATTCCGCCGGCAATAAATTTCTATTTACTCACTCAGTGGGGTAACATTTTGCCAGCGCATGGTCTCTTTTACGATGGCATTGATATACGGTAGCGAATCACGGTCAGAGAAGTCTGGTAGCCTTTGATTGCCTACAACGGCATCGATTTCGGCTTGTGCTTGTTTTTGGACCTCTGGATATAGAGCCATCGCAAGGAAAAACGTCTGCGCTGACGACACAGTCTATAAATGGGTTCAGAAACCGCATTTGTCAGTCAATTCCTTCGTAGCTTAACAGGGGGATGATTACCGTATCTGCCCCACCTATAAAAGCGATGAGACTGAATCAGCATATAGGTTCAATCTCGACCAGAAAGCGCGAAAGGTATAATTTAGTACCTGCATACGCAACGGCAGCACAATTCCGAGCCGTGCGCTCTTCGTCCAGGCCTTGATGATCAGAAGCTACCGTTTCCAGCATTTTGACAACGGCGCAGTCTTTTGCTTTCCCCTGACCCTGTGCGTCATCTCCTAAGTATAGCTCAAGTCCAACGGTCTGGAAGCACTTACCAAGCGTTCCTTTACAGCATTGAAGGGCTTGTCCACAAGTTGCTTATTGAGCATCTTCCAGCTGGTGGCCTTCCTCTGGAATCCCGCACCAGGAACCCAGCTGGGTACATATTTTAATACGGGAAGCAAGTCGACGAGGAAAGAGCCTGCAACTCCTGCTTCAGCAAGACCTTGCAGACACTCCTCTGCGGTGGATATATATGGATCGTTCGACTCCTGGATCACAATACCGTAGACGGAATTCATTATCGTTGCCGAGAAGGTACTGGCGTCATTCATTACGAATCTTCACACTCGTCCGCGGCAAGATCGACGTACTGTCTGACGTGGTGTAAGAAGTCATCCGGGCTCTCTAAAAGCCGACCGAGAAGAAATTGTGTTTCTTGCAAGTGGATAGGCTTATAGCGGGCGGAAGCGGTGATATTGAAGTGTGAGTTGAACATTCTCCGATGTCGTCTCCATTGATGGCCGTAGGGCATAAATGCTAGGCTGAAATCCCATCCCATCCTACGCAAAATCACAAGTCAGTATATCTAAATTTCGTCCATGAAAGAAGGCCTCACAATTCGTTGATCATGGGCATTCGTACACGATCTGAGTAGATCGACGAACGCTTGTCAAAGAGGTCAGAAGTTCTCTTCAAGGAACCCAGAAGGACGATAGGCTGCCCGAGGACCTCGATAGAAACTATGTCACCTTCACGCCAATTAATCAAGCCGGCCGATGAGCTAGGTTGAGCTCACCATATTTTCTGAACCACTCATCGTAGCCCAGCCACGGCATATCCGTTGGGACATCTAGTAAGTTGCCAATAACGGGTAGAGGCTTTGGACCGGGTGGTCTTGGAAATCTTCGATCTTTCCGCTTCACAGGGCTAAGGAAGGCCTTCGCTGCAAGAACCAGAGCAAAGATGTAAATGCATGAGAGGGCCGAGAAGCTGAACGTCATAACGCCTCTTCGAGAATGAGTTGTCTAGAACGAACACATGGAGAAGCGCTTTTTATATGACCAGGAGAACTAGTTAGAACCCCGACCTTTGAGGTTCGGTGATGGTGGTAATCCCACAGTTGTTGACGGAATAATGTCCCCGATCGGAGAAACGTTCTTGGTGTCCCAGTCCCCTCGCTGCAGCAGATTCCAGTCGACGAAATACCATATTTTTTTGCCCCCAGCCCTATGGATTCCTGGGTGTGACCCCCTCGACCGAAAACACAACACGAAGCTCTCGACGGTGTATATAATTAGAAGACTGTTCATTGATGCATCACTGGTGCATAATTTAGGCATGAAACGACCGACAAATGAAATCTCACTCACTAGGTCAGAGGGCTCGAGTCTTTATAAATATCCCCTATGGATCCAAGCTGAGGGAGAGGCGTTCCCGTCTCGATAAGACGGAACATACTACATGCCGACATTTCTTCCAGCGCAGTTCTGTAACCGCGGAAGCTGAAGCTGTTGGACTCGGCGCTCAGCCGCGGCAAAGCAGGTGAAGCGTCACCCTTTTTCTCTGTGCACTTACCAGGCAAACCAAGAAACGGAGATATCGATAAAGGACGACATACCTTTCACACGTGTGCCGCCAGATAGCCCCAGGGACTCGTCAGCTGCAAACTGCGTGAAGAAGCCCCAAACATCCAGGGATAAGTATGACTTCGATTCGCTTACCCTGGAAGAATTTCAAGAAGCAGTTGAGCACAGACAAACAATATTTGGAGGCAGCGCACAACCGGGCTCTATTTCGAGTTGCGAGGAAATCGGACTCCAAGGTCACGATGCCACGACACGAACCGATGTCTGCCTCTGATTTGGGTTAGTTCTGATAGAGTGGAGCTTCGGTCCCAGTTTAGGGGAAGTAGTTCGCGTTAGATCGACATGTGGTAAAGTTTGAAAACATACTGTATTTGACGTCTGGTGATAACCGTTGAAATAGGTCGTGGCTTTTGGGGGGGAATTTCAAACGTTCAAGTCGACATGCGGACAGGGGCTGGAATGTCAAGCTTATTTTAGTAAGCTTGTTACCTTTCGAATAAATTTAGGTCTGAATGAATGCACTTAACTGTGATGATGCAGCGCTCTCGGTGGGCAGTGGTAATTTCATACCGACCCTTGACAGGACCACATTCACGGTTAAAGTCCAAACGGCCGGTCCGTTCACCCCCCAAAATGTTGACGGACATATTGTCATATTGTACGTGCAGGCATGCACTATACCGCACATGTTTCCGCCGGAACGCATCGTGATCAACCCCACTGGAGCTGAACTTTAGTCACTGTCAGTGTGGAGAATAGTAGCGAAGCCATCACATTTGCCACCGCAGGGATAGGTCTAGAATGTGAACTTGGAGCCGAATTAAAGTCCAAGCAGCGGATTCACCGGATTCAACGCCGGAGTACGGAAACACGCAAATTTGAGGAAACCTGGGTTAGTGGAATAGGGAGCCAATTAGTAAACCTCTGCTGGGATCTTCGCCTCGAGCGAGAATACTTACTACTTATGACGTGCATGATGACATCGCGGTGCAAGTACTTACAAGTCACGATAGAAAGTCACAATATGCACCCCAATGGTTGAACCAGGGTGGAGTAATCTGTTGTTCCATCTAACCCGAGGGCATACACTCGTAGCAGCACCATGAAACCGGACGAAAATTAACAACCCTTTAGTACTTTAGTGTTGGAGTCCAGGTAGCCGGTGACAACTTGTACTAATGACGGTACTCCAGAAGATGGCGTGCCCGAACGATAAATATTGTAAACGATGGGAGAACCGAGAAAGGCGGGAGAGATTAACGAAAGCCCTAATCCATCGGAAAGACCAATACAGCATACAGCCTGAGCCGTGTCGTCGAGAGAAGAACATGCCCACAAATTGGGGGGATACGCGCAAGCACCAGTACACTTTATTACTAGCACTTGCTCCCCATTGACGAACTTGTGGTGCCTCTTGGTCCGTAGACATATTCGGGATCATGCCCTGCTCTGTATTTTTGATCCTGTGACGCTCTGGGTGCTTCACTCCCACTTGTGGTCTCAGTCTGGACATCCGATCGTACGTGCAGCTGGAAACTTGTCGGTACATAGCCTTCACGGGACTGTGTTCTTATTGGTTAGTACTGGGAGTGAATTCAGGGATGCTAGTGTACTAACTTTGGAATCATCCCCTCGCGATGTTGAGAAGATGTCACGCAGATTTTCGCGTGCCAGGACGGTATCCATGAGGGTCTAGCAATCCCGAATGTCAAGAAAGGGCGACCAGTTGTGGATCAAAAAAGAGACTTACATTTGTATACACTCGCCCTATACAGATAGCAAACATGGTGTAGTGGTTGGTTTCGGGTTTCGTGATAAAATACACCAAGCTGAAGATGGAGACGATTTCACAAAGTAAACCTGCGGCGAAGACAGGCCGTGTTAGCACACACCATCAATACTTCAAGAGAGATGTCAACGTCAGCGGTCCCTCAATCAAGTGAACGATCAAGGGATGACCGTGAAACGGACCCGAATAGTATTGGACAGGAGCGGCGAAGGAAAGTCAGACGAACCACTTTGTATACAGCCTCGTATGAGCCTGTTGATGATCGAGTCTGTGGAGCGAAAGCCCGTCTTAGACTGTGAGAGGATGTATATTAACGTGGCTAAGCTGCCTCGTGAGGTTGAATCCTGTGCAAATGGAAGGAAAACACTTACTTGTAATAACCGCGTCGATTCCCATTTGTAGCGAGAGCCAGATACTTGCTAGCGTGTTGAGCTTCGAGAATTCGCTCAATCTAGGTTAGGGATTAGCTGGTAGACAACTTACATCTGACATAGAACGTACAGGTCGAATCTCATAGCCTTGATACCGCAAGTTAGGCCGCATGCAAATGCAACAGTTATCGCTATCATCAGGGCGATGTAATAGTAGACGTTTCCGGTCAGTCGCCATATTCTAAAGTGCGATGAGTGCGAGCGGGAGGGAAGAGGGAAGAGAACGAACCGGTAAGCAAGGAAAGTTTGTGTAATGGAAGCAGAAATTGCGATAGCGATTGGTGTGAAGGGGATGGGCCATATAGCCGCTGCAGTGGGATAAGATATTTCACTCGAAGTGAACGGAGGGATACAGACTGAGGAGGATGGGTACGTTCCCGAAGTTTTGTACACTGCGAAGATGTTTAGCTTGAAACCAACGCTGGGAGATTGGGGGCTTACCAGATGACATATAAAGCGTATATGACACTACACGTGTCCATAAGCGCCCACCCTCCAACCAATACACAAAGCAGAGATAACAACTTACGAAGCACTATGAACAGTATCGATACAAAATAAAGACAAAACTAATAATCTGATCCATGGTGGATCGTTGAACTCTGCGTAGCTCCGTCGGATGGTGCGCTCGAAAGGAAAGGGGGGAAAAACGCACTGGCATTTCGATAGGAAGCGTATTGAAACGTCACAATCCCATAGAGGTACGTATTGACTGAAAAAGTAGGCGGCATGTCAGCGCTGAGCAACTTTCGAGAAACTTTTCGACTCACTTATGACCCCGACCAGTAATAACCCTTCAAACCCAGCCCATGAAAACCCAACAGCGAACAACGACCAAGAAAATCGCCAACAAAGCAACACCCAACACGATCGGAGGAGGAAACCGTCAACTCATCACCCCAACAATCCCAACAAACCAAGGACTCACCGAGAATATCGTCATAAGCGCCCATGGCCACCCCCCAAGATGGCGAGAGGAAAAGTGGAAAAAGGAATTGACACCACTGGACCACCCGGGCTTTATAATATCACAAGATGCAACAAGGGGTCCAACCTTCTAAGGGGAGATTGAAAGGGTGTGTCACCGTTACGATTGACCCGTTTACAGTGGTTGACCTGACTTGACTGACCTGAGCGTGGTCAGAAGCGAGCGGCGTCAAGTGAACAACAAGAAGGGAACGGAAAAACCAACAAAAAGTGCGATCGAATCGAAGAAACGAGGAAGGGTGAATCGATTCCGAATTCTTAATTCAAAAAACGCAAACATGGGGTAAGATTTGATCATGAAAAGTCGTCAAATGTGGGCAAAACCATCGATGGAGCCCAATTGGAGTGTATTGAACCCTTCAAACGGCGTTCTTTGGGCCACGATCCCAGCCAATTCGCGCCGACGACGAACAACCTTAGCTCCGGAGATCCAGATCTTCCTGTGAACGAGGTAAACCAACCTCGAATTGGATGGCAAGCTTGGGAACTTGCAGGGTCCCGAAAAACAAGGGGTGTTTTCGCGGGTGGGAAGTTCGCCAAAAGTGGGATCAAGAACCTCTGTTGGCGCCTGTTTATCTACGTCCTTTCTTCTTGCTGTTTCGAATTGCGAGGCTGGCCAGAACAGAAACGTAGACCTTCAAGTTTCCTTACTTTTGCGAAAAGCCAGGGATCCGCTGCGCCGGATTTAATTTCGCTTACCCTCCCACGAATTGCCAGGATAGCACGAATCGAAGGTATGCCGTACTGCCTATTCGGTTCCCTGTGCCATAACTCCCCATATCAAGCTTCACATTTCCCCATCTGCCTTGCGACCCTGCTGAATCCATCCTTTTTGAAGTTGCTTGCATTCCCTTCCTTTCTCGTTCAACTCGTTCCTTTCCTGCCGCTCGTCTTCGGACGCCGAATATGTCATGTATACTGCACCGCCGTCTCAAACTCCCATTGAGCTTTCCATCTTGCGTCGAGAACGATATACTGCAGACTCCTCGAAGACAGTCCATTGTTCCTGCAATTTTCCGAAATAAACGCACTTCGTGATCGTGAAGACGTATGTAACCTTCAGCGCTGAACTGGTCCATTATTTCCTGGAATTGTGGTCAGGGCATCCTCACAGCAACCCGCAGCTGTCTGACACTGTCACGACCATATTAGATGATGGTTCGTCGTTAACGTTGCGCGTCGAGGGAGGCATGTGTTTGTCTAGACTCTTCTGAATCTAGACTTGACTTTCTTCCATTGAAACCTTTCCTCCGTGCTACCATCGATTAGCGCTGGATTAAATCCCAAGTCACCCCACCTATTCTCACCAACCCCAGGCACGAGGATATCTCATTCACAGGTCAAAAAGCTCCTCAATCACAAACCCTGGCCACGAAGGGATCGTCAATTTGTTGCGTGATCAGTTACTTACGGTCGGTGTCTGGGCTGACATTCGGTGACACACTGATACTGATGTTGACAGCTTCTAGTAGGGTTGAAGGGTGAGTGACATAATCGGCCCAGCCGTTGAATCATTCAGGCATTCTGCGATGCAGGCATCCAGCAACAGACCATTGGAACTGTCGAATCCCAGAAGCGGAAGTCTGATGCTATTCAGGTCCAAGAATAGACTGAAGGTAGGAGATATGACGAGTTACCCCGCGTATCCCATGTTCGCCGAGAGTTATCTTCTCTCTGTCTCTTTCTATCAACATTTACCCCGTCTGGTACTCTGACCCGCTCGTCATATCAATCGGGTCCGGGTCCGTAAGGTTTCGACGAGCGGTGGACAGGGTTTGTATGGGTGAGGGACGAGGCCTTTATTTTTTAAAATTCCATCTGCGCCCTGGTACGCCACAGCCGAGCAATTGCAGCGCGGAATCTTTCAGATGGAATTGAGTACGTCGACTCCGGTATTTTGGCTCGTCATAGCCCTTCAGCGGTACTCAATCCATCAAGCCCTTCGCAGATTTTAAAAAATCGGCGGAGAGATTGAGGGGGTCTCCTGGTGGTAAGTGGCGTCCCAATCTTTCAGATTCGAGATCCAGTTAAACGGAAAGGGATCTTCGGGCTCGGACACTGACGGCTTCTCCCACTCCCTAGCGATATCGATTACTTTCCCAAATACAGGCCTTGACGTTGCGAGGAAAGTGTCGTCGCACCAGCGAACGCCAGGGTGCAATCGCTTGTACTACAGCCAGTACAATCGAGCCAAGAGGACCTGACTACGCAACATGGAGAATCCCAACCTCATTCAACGACAAATCCTACGTCGGTGGCTTCGAGCCTGGGGGTTCATTGTACCTTGTCGTACTATCACCGAATGAGGATCGGCACCTGGCAAGGGGAGTGGAACGGTGAGATGAACTTATGTACACCTACGGTATCAAATGATCACAGAACTTATCTTTTAACGCCCATGTTTGCGTTTTTTTTTCTTCTTTGGCAGGTTCATAAAATATCAGCGTCTGGGGCAATGTTTCTGCATCCCTTCTCTTCCCTTTCGGTGATTTCACTACACGGCAAACGCTTTGTCCTTGTCCAAGTGATCAACGGGCCCGCAAGACGGACGGCTTACGACACTCCTAGGTACCGCTGCCGACCCCTGGATCAGATAGCCGCTCAGATGGCTTAGCGGACACCATCTGCGGAATCTGCATCCACCCCAAACTCAACTCCGCTTCTTATACAGAGCATCAGCGCGGTCAATCCATAATATTCCTCCTGTCGTCGTCGAGGAAACGGGCAGGTCGTCGAGGCGTGTTTTGACATGCTTGGCAAGAGCCTCGATTTACTGGACAGGGGCGCAATGGATTCGACCGGCAACCAGCAACTCCAAGCCAACTCGCTGAAACGGTATCGATATTGCTGTGGTCCAATATCATTACCTATCCCCCACCCCCTCGTTCCTCGATAAATATCCGCATCCGGTCTCTATCGCCTCTTCCCCCGATCAAGATCTAGTTTGGTCCGTTCCACAACCTGCAGACAACAATGCGAGTATCGCTACTGGTCGCACTTGTAGTGCGTCTGCAGTGCCAATGACAAGCCTGGCAGAACGGACGATCCTCTGCTTGAAGGCTTCTCTATGCGCCGATATTCCTGATTTACGAAGGTCTGGGTTTGCAGGGTACGTCTATTGGACGGATACGAGCCACAGGATCAATTTCCGCTCGATATAATTCAAGACCGCGATCTGCTTCAAGTGTCGCCTAGGCGTAAGATGCCATGGGTATTGGTGAAAGTCGAAGACCCGCATTTGGAGGTCGTGGATCTTTAAATCAACGTGCTAGTGAGTCGTTAGTTATCATGTTCGAAGGTTAATTGTGCAAACCGACGTCAGTTACAGGACCCCGAGACTTAGAAAAACTGGGCGACCTCTGCAATGATATGAGCAAAGTCAGAACCCGAGCCTACAAGAGCGGTGAGGCAATGGACTTGCATGAGGACGCCTTGCGTGCTCTGCGACACCTGGTTTCTTACAAGAGCTTTGCACTACGTTACGAACGAGTGATCGCTGCGGCTCGCAGAGCAATACGGCCACTCCCCTCCACCAATCCTTAACCTGGCTTTGTCTCCACAGGACGAAATTCCTTTGGTCAAATCCTGGTCTTTGGCGCTGAGAAGCTCGTCGAGCCCCCCAAACCAAACTTTTCTTGCACAATATCTTCGACCTCAATGTCGTTACAGACGAAACATCGTTTGCTGTCCTTTACACACAACCAGATTACGCAGTGCCTGTGGACGGCAGAGTTGGCTGCAGATCGTATGCTGTGACAACTCTTCCGAGTCGTTATGTCGCTGACTTAATTGTGGATGCTCCAGCAAGGAAAGGGCCCACCATTCGGGATCGGTTCTATGATTTGGTGAGGGATTATATAGAAAGGATGCATCGTTAGTTGGATTGATCGCGCAATGGCGAAGGTTGTTCGGAGTTGAAGAACGGTGAAAGTCTGTAATCAAGAGACTATATTCGACTTCGATCCTTGTTTTAAGTACAGGCCTTGAGATTGTGTGGAATGTAGCAAGTTTGGCGCTGAATGGTTTGGTACTGCCGGCGTCCGATGGGTGCGACAGTTCTGGAGCTGTACACGCGGATGACACGACGTCTTGGGCGTCTCATCCACCATTATATTCCTGCTGCGATATCGATGTGTCATGGTATTCAAATCCTACATGGTTGCTTCTAGTTTGGGAGTTCTCTGTGGATCGTACCTGCTTTATACAATCGCCGAACTTGAAACAAAGCCCTCGCCGACCTGAGAGCATGTGAGCGAGCTAAGACTATGGTGCGCCTGGCAAGGGCAGTAGAACGGTGAGACAGGGTATGACGAAGATAACTCCCAACAGGTGGCATGATCATGGCATCAAATCTTTACAGAACCTACCAGCCGGCGCTCGCGTCTGGAGGGGTCCAGAATAAAAAAGCAAGCGCCGGAAACAACATTCCTTCCCCATCCACGTCCTTCTCATCCGTCCCGTCACTCATAAAGAAAGTCCCTGCAAGCTTTCCGTGCCAGCGAAAAGCACCGTGAATCCCTCACTTCCACAGACGATTCTCAGAGCTTGTCTTTACGACATATCTAGGCACCCAAACCAAAAACGAACCTCCGATTGTCTCCTCATCGCTTGGATCACCCAAATGGGTCCTTCGGCGGACGCCATCTGTCGAGCTACCTTTCACCACCGCTCACGGTCGACGTTTTCTCTCATCCAGGACATCCATACCGTTATTTTTGCTTCTTTCCCTTGGGTCTTTTCGTCAAAGCAAGCATGGCTGACTAATCAAAGGCCCGGACGATGTTTTGACATGCTTGGCAAAAGCTTTTGGGCAGGTTCCTGGCCTACGAATTTCAAGTGGGCACGGTCGACCAGCAACCAACTCGTCTCGCTATCAGCCACTCATCACCACCCTCTTTTTCTTTCATGCGTATCCGCATACACTCTTGTCATCCTCTTCCGGAAATCAGAGCTTGGTATCACCTTGCGCTCCCCAACAACCCTACCAATGACTTGAATAACACCATTGCGAGTACTACTGCCACTAGTACTGCATTGGTAGTAGCTGTCTCCGGTTTCGCAGGACATCAGCGGACGATCTCCGACCTGAAGGAATTGTTATGTACTGATCTTCCCGCGCTACGTGAGGCTGGGATCCAAGGAGTCGACTTATCTCTCCAACTCGAAGGGTTCGATTTGCCGGACGGTCAACCCCTCCCAATCGTTCGGGATAATGACTTGATCCAGATAGTCCCCGCACGTGGACCGGTGAAAGTTGAAGAGTTACTTTTGCAGCAGAAAAAAGCACAGGAGGCGCGGCTGCCGCTACTCGAGCACCAAGGACGCGCTGAAGAGCCGGGTAAACGCGTTATTGGTACGGGTCATGGTGGAGAAGGCGACATGCAAATTGATCCCCCTCCTGCCGTTCCTCCTGCTGCCTCACACTCGACGAGCAAAAAACGTAAAAGATCACCAGGCCCATCCAAATCCGTGTCAACACCCGTTCAAAGATCTAAATCACTTAGTCAATACGCTGCAACACCTCGCGTGCCTCCACCTCGTTCAAAGCGCCAACCCACTTCGGCAAAGGAATCCTCATCTTCTTCATCCTCCGATTCGTCATCTTCATCGTCGGAGTCCAACTCCGACGAGGATTCGGACTCGGATTCGAGTGAGGATGCAGATACAAAGAAGGATGAGAAGGATAAGGCGAGGGAGAAAGTCGACAAAGGAGCTGAAAGCGATGCCTCGTCTTCATCGGCCCGTTCGGAGGATAGCTCGTCTTCGTTAACCCCCCTGTCCGAATCTTCTTCGTCGTCTTCATATTCACCCACCAAACGTCTACGCAAGTCACCTGTCAAGACCAACACAAAAGCTAAAGCTATACCGCAGGTCAGATCGGGGCCTGCTAAAGCCACTCGATTGGCTACCAGGGCGACAGCTGCCTCTTCAAGTCCAATTACGACAACAAAGACACTACCAGCAGGTCCTTTGACGGCAATTTCGAATGCCTCTTCGGCGACGCTAGCAAATACCCCATTGTCATTGACCCAGTCACAAACGCTAACATCATTACCCTCGTCTTTGTTCGTCTTTCATCACCAATCCGTTTCCTCTCATTTCTAACAGAACACCCTTTGTTCTTTCTCTATCGTGCAGCCAATCGCGACATTTACAACCAAGTCAATTGCAATCACAACAGCAAACTCACCACGTCCCCCCTGGGCATGGCAATGCTCAAACACAATCGAGGAATATAAGAAGGAGGAAAAAGAAGTTTATTGATAAATCCCAGGCCGAAGACGAGCATACAGCCATAGGTCAAGTGGGCCAAGCCGAAGTGGGGGTTGAAGTTGACCGTCAATCCGAGCCTCTTCCATCAAAGGTTCAGCCAGATATCACCATGGTGGATGGTGACGCGTTGAAGACCACGACTGAATCAGTGGCCGCCGCCACGCACGCGCCGCCGACTACTTCTGTGCCTTTTCAAATTCAATCTGCTCCTGTGGCACCGCCCGCTTCCTCTGCAATTCCCATGTCCTCTCCTCAAAGCCTCTCCGCACCTCCTCCCATTTCCTCCTCTACTCTCAACACAACTCCTGCCACCTCTACCTCGGCTAGTCACGCCACTCCTAGTTTAACACCCATACCCAAACACGTCTCGTCAAGCAATGCCCAACCCCTTGGATCAGCTTCTACGTCTCGTCGAACTCGAAGAGATCGACATGGTCCTGCAGGGGATGTTGCTTTGGCTTTGAATAGTGCTTTTGGATCCAATGATTTGGAGGGTGTGTTGGGACCTGATATGGATGTTGATGAAGATGAGGAAGAGGAAGAGGAGGAAGAGGAAGTTCCAGCCCGGAAGACAGGCAAGAAGGGTACCAGTGCATCCGCAAAACGGGGTTCGGGGACGAAGCCTACACCGAAAAAGGGGGAACCTAGTCAAGTTGATGGCACGCCAACTACGTCCGTGGCGGCTATGGCTAGTCAACCACGCGAGGTCATGATGGCTTCGTTGGGGAATAAGAATAAGAAGAGGGGGTACAAGAAACAGTTGAATGTTGATGTACCCGCCAAGATCGTTTTTTCGTCCGAGGGAGTTCCGATGACCGTTCGGCCTACGCCCTCGGATGGGATGGTGGATTCCCCCATGGCTGGGCCGACGTCTGGAGCGGGGGCAGTGGCAACAACGACCGCAAGCGCACCTATCGCGTCAGCGAGGTTGATACCACCTTCCGAACGGCAAGAAAGGGGACAGTTGCCGATGAATATGTTTGTGACAAGTGTGGATGTTGAAGAGGGGTTGGGAGAGAGGAAGAGGAAAAAGCGACGAAAGGGGGACGAGTATGACTATGGATATGCTTATGGAGGTAGACGAGCGCTTCGCTCGCGTACAAAGAAATTGGCATTGTTGGAAGGTCAATATGATGATGCTGTTGAGGAGGTGACTCTTGATTATGGAGTTGGTGAAGATGGAGTGGATGGTGGGGCAAGTAAGGTGTGTGGATTTGAGTGGCAGGAGGCAGAGAAGGGGTGGGAGATGTATCGGGTTGTTGAGAAGGTGGATGAGTTGTGCGTTGGTGGGTTGTTTGGGTGGAAGGTTTGTCTGATTTACTTTTGGTTGCGTCATTTTCGTGGCAAGGACTAATGCCTCCACTTTTTTCGTAGGGACTTGGTATGAATCCAGAGACATTCTTACCGGAGCAACTCCTCATCGTCGCGAGGGTCCTATCTGTTCACCCTGAGAACACCGGGACTGGGCCTGGTTGTCGAGTTGTAGTTCGACAATTGTTGAGACCTGGTGCGAAGGCGGTGAATTTTTCGTCTGTGAGGTTACGTGGAGTCATTGGAGGGGAAGAAATCGGAGGAGAATCACAACAAGTGGAGGAAGGAGAGGAAGAAGAGAGTTTCGAATGGAAGGATGTGATTAGTGCCGGGTGGAGGTGTGTCAGAACCGCGGTAGATGGTAACTAGTGCGATAGCTAGGTGGTGTGGACATTTGAATATTGAAATATTGACGTTGTATTGATACTCATTATTGTTTTTACAGTGACGATAACGGTCACTCCTTTATTTAAGCCGTTTGGCACCTTTTTTCCAGGTTAACTTATGAACCTTTGAGCACCGCCGGCACCAACATCGAAGCTAAACGAACCCCTCAACTACAGTAATTGATGCGGACTTCTCTCTTCAACACTATATCCTCACCTCTGGTAAGTATCACGGTACAGATATACATCGTGTACTGCTTTATGCAGCTTCCGACCTCGCCAACAGCATATCATAGATACTCCTGCGATTCAACTTAACAACACAATACCCAATCGACACATTCTCCCATTCGTTCCCTGTCATGTCCTCTGCAGCGGTGGCGCACAGCGATTGACAGGCTTCTTCATTTTGTCCGACGTAGAGTAAGTGTTCAGGTAACGCCTTGACTGCTTGATCGTCGGAATCAGTAGCAATTTCGCGAAAATCGTCAATCCCAGGTATGGGGCTGGCGATAGGACGAGGCTCCGAGTCAATAGTTGCGCATGCCCGGATCATGAAGACATTTTGGCCGTCGCAAAGGACGGCGTCGGTCCCCCGATAATCGCTTCCTTTTGGACGCCAATAGAAAGGTAATCGGGCTATCTTCAAGTCCTCACGCGTCGGCACTGCTTGGTGAGGGCCGACACCATGGATTAATGCTGGAGTGGTGGTGCTGGATGGGGATCTGACCCATGTGCATGGAAGGACGACAAGTGACGTGATTATTGTATGGATGAATGCTTCATAGATCCAACCAGCGCATGTACACCGTAAGAGGGGATAAGCGTTCATCCGAGAGAAGAACTCAGCCTGAGTAGCCACCCCCTTTTGAGCTAGTTCATCCATGATTAATTCAGCGATGTAGCGACTCGGAAGAGATAAGCCGGGTTGTCTTCGTGAGGATTGTGTTCCAAGCACTGCAGGTTGTATGTAGAGGATAGTAGAAGATAGTTCGTCTGTAAGGTTGATCTCGCTAAAGTCGCGCAGCAAAGGTTGGGGATTGTCGACAAGTCTCTTGATCGCGATATTCAGTTTGGTAACGAAAGCACTTTGCGTATGTGGAGATCGAGCCAACTCAAGAATTGCTCGGGGGGAGCAGCCGTATTGGCCTGCGAGGGGGAGCAATGACTCTTTAGTAACACCATCGCATAGGTCCCTGGGAAAGGTAAGAATCAATCCCCAGATATGGATACTAGGAACGTACCCGAGAGCCTCCAACTCTGCCTTGGGCCAAAGATCCATAATCCATACTTCTCCACCTACCCGCTTCATCCATCGCTGGTGGCGTTGCATTTGGGGAGAAGTCGCATGGATAATGCAGAAGTCGTGGCGTTGAAAAAGTACCGTTGGGAATGGAGTGAAGAGGTTAGAGTCCGACAAGGCCCAAACAGGCGCAAGAGGGCTTGGAAGCCCAGGTGCGTCGTCATCGTCAAGGCTATAGGCCTTCCCGTCCACAATGACATAAGATTTCTTATCAGGAGTCTGAAATGCGGTTGCAAGTCCTTTTTGTAGCCGTAAAAATAAGGTGTAAACGAGAAAGAGGGATTTGCCTGAATGTGTGTACCAGCGTACATTACAGATGAGCAAAAACCAGCATCAACAGCATGAATGCTTACCGATGCCTGGTTGTCCGGTGACGCAAATACCACTAATCGTTCCGGTGTTCGTTTCGAGATACTCGAGCGCCTCCTTGTACTCACTGCGGATGATGAGCTTCTGGGGGCAGGTCGTGAAGACGGTTCGCAAGCCACGCAAAGTTTCATCATCAAAGTCGATGTAGGAGACCACTTCGCCACTTTGGCTGGTGTAAACCTTTACTCTTGTTCGTGACGAGGATTTACAGAGGGTGCTCAATTTTTCCATGTCTCTGAGTCCTGTAGAGGGCTGCACAAATTGTGCTGTTCCATCAGGCGAACTGCCTTCATCATTTGAATCCGTAGAGCATTCTCGCTTTCGCTTCGGGGTTTGAGAAGAAGATGACGGGTCTACAGCAGATGGAAGGGGGGCAGACGAGGAGTCGACCTGCGCTTGGCTTTCTGGGACGCTTGTTGACACAATGATGCGAATGGTTCTTGTCAAAGATGGCTGGAAGAGGTCATCTACTTGCACCGCGGGATCCAATTGTTCTGCGCCAACCACGTCGGCGGGGTCGTTCTTCCCTTGGATGGAACTTGCAAGATCCTTGGTCGGGATTGCGACCTTGAAGAGAAGGAGTTGTTGGGCAGCCAGGTGGTCGAATCTTGCTTTCATACTCGCTCGAATAGCACACTTCAAGTCATGAACGTTAACACCCATACCTCCCTGGATCCAGATAGGAAAGACGATGCCAGTATCTGAACCCCAGATCCAAAGCAAAGAGGATAGTTTGGCCATAGTGGTTCTGGGTAAGTTAGTTTCAGAAACTGGTCAACCTGAGACTCCTGTGCTGCGTGATCGATTGATCACTGATCACATATGCATACGCTCGTAACATAGCGGTTACTCGCTAACCTCTACCTACCACCGTATTATTTTCCCAGAAAATGCAGTGGAAACATGAATACAACGAGGTACTTGATTTGTCCCCAGAAGCATTCCCCTCTTCACAGTTGCGGACCTTCGCCCTAGCAAGTATCATCGTGAGTCGTACCAATATACACGTGCCGTTTATTCAGCTTCCAGCCTCCCCGAAAGCAAATCATCGACACTACAAACAGTGAATCCAATGGGACAGTACCCAATCGAGACATTCTCCCATTCCTCCCCTATCAAGTTCTCTGCAGCGATAGCACACAATGATTGACAGTCCTCCTCGCTTTGTCCGATGTAGAGTAAATGCTCAGGCAATGCCTTCAAGACTGCCTCACTGGATTCGCGAGCGATTATGCGAAATTCGGAAATTCCAGGTATGGGGCTAGTGTGGTGGGCCTCGGTAGTTGCGCATAACCGAATCATGAAAATACCCTGCCCATTACAAAGAACGGCGTCAATACCTTGGTGATCACTTCCTCGCGGGCGCCAGTAGAAAGGTGGTCGAGCTGTCTTCAAACCTTCGTGCGTGGGGATAGCTTGATCAGGACCAACGCCGTGAATCGACTCTGGAGTAGCTGCGCCAGTTGGGGACCTGGTCCATGTACAAGGAAGGACAACGAGAGACATAAAGATCGTGTGGATGAAGGCATCGTATATCCAACTAGCGTTCCGTGGAGGGAAATAAGCGGTCCGAATCAGACGAGAGAAGAACTCGGTCTTAATAGTGGCCCCCTTTCCAGCTAGTTCGTCCACGATCAACTCAGCGATGTAACGGCTCGGAAGAGCTAAGCTAGCCTGTGTTCGTAGAAGCCTCGAATCAAAGATTGCGGGTTGAATGTGGAGGACAGAAGAAGATATTCCGTCTGTGATGTTGAGCTGGTGAATGTCGTAGAGGAGGGGTTGGGGATTCTCGACGAGTTTCTTGACCCCAATATTCAAATTAGCTATGAAATCGTTTTGGGTCTTTGGGAATCGGGCCAGTTCGAGGATAGTCTCAGGGACGGTACCGTATTTCTCTGCGAGGACCAGGAATGCCTCCTCGGTCACACCTTCGTATAAGTTCCTGAGAAGGCTAGCCATCAGTGTCTAGATACAGCTTACGCGCAGGCACTTACCCAAGAGTCTCTAACTCTGCCTTCGTCCAGAGATCCATAATCCATAATCTTCCACTTGCTTGCTTCACCCACTTGTGGCGTTGGATCTGGGGAGACGCCGCGTGAATAATGCCGAACTCCGGACGAAAAAAATGTCTTGTTGGGAATACGTTGTAATCGTTCGAATCTGACAGGGCCCAGACAAGTGAAGAAAAGTTCGAGGGCTCGAGCCCATTTTTGTCGTCAAGGTTATACGCTTTCCCATCCACAATAACATAAGATTTCTCATCAAAGGTCTGAAATGCGGTTGGGAGACCCTTGTGTAAACGAGAAAACAAGAGGTAGATGAGAAAGAGTGATTTGCCTGTATGGTGCAGTGCAGATGAGGAATTAAAGGTGTACCGCCAACATGAATGCTTACCGATGCCTGATTGTCCAGTAATGCAGGCGCCACCAGGCAAATCACTGAGATTCGATTCGAGATATTTGACCGCCTCCTCGTATTCCTGACGTATGACGAGTTTCTTGGGACATGCCATGAAGACCAAAGTTCGTAGAGCCCGCAAAGTTTCGTCATCAAAGTCAATGTAAGATACAGTCTCTCCGCTTTGGCTTGTGTAGGTTTTGATTTCGGTTTGTGTCGAATATTCGCAGAGGGTGCTTAGTTTCTCCAGGTTCCTAAGCCTTTCGTCCAGCATAGATGGAACTTCAGCTTGGTCTGTTTGATGGTCGGATGCGAACTCTTCTTGCTGCCGCTTTAACCATCTTTCAGAGAGTGACAGGAGTACAGGTGGTGAAGGGTGGGTAGACGGCGACTCGGAGTCGAGTCCCTGTGTCTCTGCATCCTGAGGTCGGTTCTGGACTGTCGCATTTGCCAATTCGCCATGCCTAGGAACAAGGACAAAACCCTCGCCATCTCGGATAATATGAGAGCTTTCCCAGTCAGGTAACCTGCGTCCCTTTAGTTCGAGAGAGAAGTGATGTTCTTGGATCCCAGCCCCGCGTAACGCGGGAAAGGAGGTGCATATATGCTTCTTTATGTCGACAACTTTCTGTGGAAAGCCTGCAGCCGGAACGGGGACAAGAAATAGAGTTGGTTGGATGTAAGGGAGGGGTGAAGAGCTCTCGATGCTGATCCGAGCGGGAGGAGCGAAGGGATTGGGTGATAAATTCATGGTTGAGTGGAAGTTGTTGGGAGATGTTATCGTGGGAACTTGACTTCACCGCACAGACCAAGCTCGAGTCACCTCCCAAAACATCATCCGTCATGCTGACGCCAATATTCGAAGAAGTAAGCTCTTTTTCCAGAGCAGGAGGCTCAGTACCAAGCTCTCCAAAAGTGTAGACTGGCCATATAGGGGCCTGATCACGACTGAACCCTGCATGCGGCTGCCAGTGGGCCCATGTTTGATAAATCGAAAAGCATGAGGCGTTGTGTCTGCCTCACTCAGTACACTCGTCCGTGAAGAAAAACGGACATGACTTCGAGACCAACGCAAAGACAGAGAAGCGTCAACCAAATCGTGGAGCAGTCCACTGCGACGATCGTGTTGAATCGCAAGGAGAGGGTTGTTAAGGATAACACCGATACAAAGCGTCAGTCTGGGGTAAAGGTTAGTAAAAATCTTTCCTTTACCAGGAGACTGACCCTCGTCATCACATAGCCTGATTCTTTGACTGATTCAAAGGATACGATCCGGATAAAGCGGCCAGTAAGACTGCTCTCCGTCCTCGTGCTTGACATACGACGATCGTGCCATCTTTAGGTCTCCTCGACGCCTAAAATAGGAGATCGTGGAGGCAGCAGACTATTTACCGTAGTCGGAAAGAAGCCATCGAAATCGGAAGAGGATAAAGGGATGTTTGTGTTTGATGGGAAGAAGGTCAAACTGGGCTCATCCAGGTCTCCGACGCTCGAAAGAAAGGTCAGTTTATATCATATCCATACCTCCATCGCCTGATCGACGGCGATGGTCCCAGCCAAAACGTTCCCAAAGCCAGGTTAATGCGAGTACCACCCAGATCGCGAATCGTGCAAAGACCAGACCAAGAGATGAGGATGAAGATTGGGATCCAAACGACATCCCCTCAAAGATTCCAAAATCCAAAAGAGAATTGGTCTCTATGACCCCTCGACCCGTAAGAACTCGACCCAATTATGACGAGGACGAGGACTGGGATCCAAACGACATCCAATCAACTATTCCAAGATCCAAACGAGAGCTCGTTACTGCGACCCCGCCACCTGCTAGGCCGCAGGGTGCCAGAATTACACGTTCATCGATACCAGGTCAACGGCGAATGGTCCCGGCACACCGTATCACGACTCCCAGGCTGAGCATGGCGCCTCCCCATGGTGCGGGATCAGTGGAGCCCAGGGACTCGCTGCAACCGCCTGTGCTTGTCCCAGGCAACGCCAGTACAAATCCCCTAGTTGTAAAGGAGGAAGACGCAGACGACGGGATCACGATGTCGGAAAGGTTAATAAACGTATGTAAACCCGATCTTATCATGATGCCTCAGAATTTGAACTACTGCCCGTTCTTCATATTTCTCCATCAGCCAAATGTCAAGGTCGAGAAACAGGAATTTGACGTTGACACCGTCGGAGCGCGCCTCTTTTCGATTGGTTTTTACCCAGACCCTATCACACTCGACAAACCTACCCAAAATCAAGCATTTGATCGCGACTTCATTCAGTCGAAATACGGTGGAGGCCACCAAGACTCCGTCCCTACTATCGGGAAAAAATATTACGAGAAAACAGGACTCAAGCGTTTCGTATACCTCAACAAAATGTATCAGCCGCTCGCACCGGAGAATGCAGGTGACCCTGGGATGTATTTCGATACGCCCGACTTTGAAGGTAAGGTGCCCTGCGAGGAGACGGTAGTTTTTACGAGGTTCGAGGCGAATAAGTGGTGTTACATGGGGCTGTATGAGATGAAAGCAGCACCACCGTTGACGAAGGAGGAGTGGGGTCAACAAAGCAAGGATGTACGCGACTTTTGATTTTCTCGTTCCGTTCCGAGTTTTAATGAAGCTCACATATGAGGATGTGTGTAGGTCCAGGACACATGGGCAAGCAAGATATGCAGAGACCCAGGGGAGAACAGCAAATATAACTGGGGTGGTTTGGTTCGCTCCCGGATCCATCTCCGGAAAACGCTGGGAAGGGAACCTGAATCGGCCGAAGTTACAGATGCAGCGGAGAAAGGACTGTATAAGTCTATTACCAAAGAAGATGTCAAAAAGGCCTATTTGAACGGTACCGAGGTAAACTTTTTTTGCACAAATCCTCCACCACGCTCAGTGCTGACGAAATCGTTGTTAGAAAATCATAGTGTGGACCTTGAAATGCGTTGGTTATGATCCAGCCCTCCAACAGGACCTGATCAAAAGATCGCGAACCTGGTCACCTCCCCCTCCAAAAGGAAAGAGAAAGGCGAAAGGAAACGATGACAATGACAAGACTGGACCTACCAGAAAGAAAAGACGGGTGGTGAAAAAGCAAAGGGTCAAGGTCAAATCTGAGATGAGTTCTGAAGCTGAACGGTCAGAGAATTATGACAACTCAGACTTCATGAATGTTGATAACGAGGAGGGGGTGGAGCCCGTATATCATCCCAGGGTTACAAGATCACGACGAAAGGCTCGCGCTCTCTCTCCAGAGGTTTGATGTTATAAACACTTATGCTGCAGAAATCGTATGTTGTATTCAATACAAATTATGCTTGGGCTGGGACAGACACATTCACCGATGATGCGATTGACAACTTTAAGCTTGGCCTTCTTGGCGAAATAATTGGAAAAAGACTGATAGCGACTCAGTACTCAGGCCAGAGCAGCCTGGTGAAAGGCGCTTCAGCTTCGGAAAGACGGAACGTTCGTACCTCTTGGTATAGAACTACTGTATAATCGAATCTAGGGTATGTTCCCCATTTGTGATGGGTTCCCCCCCTGCGATTCTGCCCATTTACTTACCACACTTGCATTTCCGTGCGAAAAGAAGGGACCTGCTCTCGGCTTTATGCAGACCTGACAGGAAGAGGTGTACCATAGTGCGTTATCGGAATACTTGAAGAGGTCATTTCTGATGCAGGCGAGCAAGCATTCGAACATAAATCACGTTGTTTGCAACACAGTGACGCCCTTGGATATCGATAAGGTGTCGCCTTTACTACGGTCTTGGACCCGTTTACAACACGAAGGAATTACAACGAATAGAACGTAGAATGGAAACCCACCGACCACGACTAGATAACGCACACCCCAAACCTATGGACCTTCTGATCTTCCGCAGCGAATGCTTACAACTCGTCCACCAAATGCTCGTTCGTGCTCTTATGTTCAACGGAAGCCTTCTCAACATCCATCTCCGTGTTCTCCAGCCAACTCCTGATGGCTTTATTCACCGGTTTTGGGTTCTCAATATGTACCCAATGTGCTCCTTTCACGACCTCCGTGGTGAGCTTGTCAATGAAACGATCCGTGCCAAGGAAGGCCGCCACGGACACCACGTCTGCGACGAGGTCCTATGAGTCGAATGGTGAGTACATACGCACAGGTGGTACACAACGGATACATATGTACCTGGTCAGGGTAGATAGCCAAAACAGGGTTCGAGATGGTGGCATTTCCTTGGTCGGTAGCGAACTTCCAACTGGCATAGCGACTTTCGTGGCAGTAGGGTCCCATAGCTAAGAACACCCCGTACGATAGGTCAAAATCGCTCAAGACACGACTAGGATATGAAAGCGTACTATATCGGAAGCCCTGGATCGAGTATTGTTCCACGAAGTAATCTTCTTCGTCTTCCGAGAAGAATGGCACAGGTGGGATCTAGCAATGATGTGGTCCGTCAGATCCCTTCACATGACATAGATAATACGCTTACAACTTGGACTTCACTGTATGCTTCCAAAAACGAACAATTACTCGTCAAGTAGCGGTCAGGGGGAGGGGAATCCACAGTCCTCAATGTGGCTCTGATTGTCCGCCTAATATCTAGGTCAAGTTCTTTGATGGCAGTTTGGGTTGATTTGTCGAAGTAAATTTGATAGGCTAACTTTGGGAAGTCTTGGAGGAAGTTTTCGATTCCTATGAAGTGTGGTGGGAGGCTTGGGAGGTACTTTTGAGACAGTGAGATGGTTGCTATAATGATTGGAGGGAGCGACGTACGGGAGCAGTGATGCCAATGACAGCTCTGAAGATATCAGGTCGTTGCCTGGCAGCTTCGTAGCATACTGGAGCGCCCCAGTCATGCCTGCACATAAAACGCGTTAATCATCGCATAAGCTCAGAATATACGACCTCACCCAGCGCAGATAGCTTTGTCCACTTTCTCCTTCTCGAGAATACACACAAGGTCACTGATATAATCACTTAGCGATGAAGATGCCTCGATATCCCCCGGATGTTGAGAGCTTCCAAATCCTCGAAGATTTGGGACAATGAGGTGGAAGTCTTTCTGTTGCGTGTCATTGAGTGATATTCAATGCAGAGGCGTAGAAGGATCAAAAGAACGCCCAGAAGAATGGGGAGAACGCGCACCTCCAATTCTTTGATCTGATTAGACCAAGAACTCCAAAGACTCGGCCATCCATGAACCATGAGAATGGCTGTTTTAGCTTCAGGATTTATGTTGGCATATTCTGTAAAGGAATTCAACCGCGGTTAGAACTTAAAATGACCACAAAAGCAAACGTGGAAGGTTGAAAGCCAAAAAGGAAAAGTCGCACACCTAAATTGATATCCACCTCCTGCCGCTTTGCACGGTTCATCCCCTTACACGTAGCATGCGACATCGAATATGCGCGTGGATTGAACCCCGTTGAGGTGGGTTCATCTGCAGCACGTACGACTGCTGCTGCTAAAACTAGAAAAGCTGTCAGAACAAGCGACTTTCTAAACATCGTCGTCTCTGCCGTCAGTATCCAAGTAGGATGTCCTATAGTCGTGTGCGTTGAGCGCCAAAGAAAAGGAATCGATGACAAGGAGGAGTTGGTGGCTGACTCGGAATATGTTGGATTCGGAGATTGGGATGGGTTCCCAGGCCCCTGACAGTACGATTGGCCATGGGAAGATACTTCCTTAAACGACCAGCTCACGAAAACGCCAAACTGCGACGCGTCTCGTCAAAATTCCATCTTACCGTAATCTCCAAAACTCTGCCCATCATGTCGATGCAAATATTCGGAGGACAGGTAAGCTTCCATCACCGATCTCCACCACTCCTCTCAGATAAACCGTCTAATCGTTAAAACTAAACACCTTCCTCATTCTATTTAGGCAACTGAAGAAAAAGCAGAAAACGCGCGTCTCTCCTCATTCGTAGGAGCTCTCGCACTCGGGGACCTTGTCAAATCTACTCTAGGTCCCAAAGGAATGAACAAAATTCTTCAATCCGCATCTACGGGTGACATCAACGTCACCAACGATGGTGCAACCATCCTAAAAGCGATTCAACTCGATAACGCTGCTGCAAAAATCCTAGTTAACATATCCAAAGTCCAAGATGATGAAGTTGGAGATGGGACTACTAGTGTGACAGTGCTTGCGGCGGAGTTGTTGAGGGAAGCAGAAAAGTTGATCGCCCAGAAGATTCATCCGCAGACTATTGTGGAAGGGTATAGGATTGCGAGTTTGGCTGCGCTGAAGGCGTTAGAGAAGGCGGCGGTGGATCATAAAGAGGATGAGGAGGCGTTTAGGCAGGATTTGTTTAATATTGCGAGGACGACACTTTCGTCGAAGGTTTTGTCGCAGGAGAAGGAACATTTTGCGAATTTGGCGGTGGATGCTGTTTTGAGATTGAAGGTATGTATGGGACGCGTATGTTGTCTTGTACTACTAGCTAACGTGTGGTAGGGGTCGACAAATCTGGAACATATCCAGATCATTAAGAAGGTTGGAGGGAAGTTGAAGGAGTCGTATCTGGATCCAGGTACGCTTTCAATTTATCTTCAGCTGGAGAGTTCGTCTGAAGATTAGCTCTGTAGGCTTCATCCTTGACAAAAGCATCGGTACCAATTCGCCGAAACGGCTGGAAAAAGCAAAAATTCTTATTGCTAACACATGTGGGCTCAATCCAAGATTCATTGGTGCGATCTCTGATAGCAGATCGTAGCAATGGACACCGACAAGATCAAGATATTCGGTGCACGTCTAAAAGTTGATGGTACAGGCAAACTCGCCGAGTTCGAACGTGCAGAGCGGGTAAGATTCAGATTACTGAAACTTGTTTCTGCTAACCTCGCATATATTCAGGAAAAAATGAAAGCCAAAGTCGAAGCTATCGCTCAACACGGAATAAATTGTTTCGTGAATCGACAACTGATCTATAACTATCCCGAATCTCTGTTAGCAGAGAAGGGAATAATGGTAATCGAACATGCAGACTTTGAAGGCGTGGAACGATTGTCTTTGGTTACCGGTGGTGAGATCGCAAGTACGTTTGAACGACCGGAACTCGTGAGCTTGGGACACTGTGATTTGATTGAAGAGATTATTATCGGTGAAGATAAGGTGTGTGGGACTCCTTTCGTTCGTGGTGAAGTCAATGGAAGCTCATCATTACTTCTTTCGTCTATTCTTCGGGTGACAGTTGATCAAATTCTCGGGTGTTGCAGCTGGAGAGGCATGTACAGTCGTGCTGCGAGGGTCAACAAATCAGATGGTAGACGAAGCCGAACGGTCATTACACGACGCCTTGTCAGTTCTTTCGCAAACTGTGAAAGAGACGAGAACAGTCCTAGGCGGAGGATGTTCAGAGATGTTGATGAGTTGCGCAGTGGATGAGGAGGCTCGAGGGGTGAAGGGCAAGAAGGCAATTGCGGTCGAGGCGTTCGCGAGAGCCTTGAGGCAGATACCGACTATTTTGGCGGATAACGCGGGTTATGATAGTTCGGATCTGGTTACGAGGCTGAGGGCTGCGCATTACGAAGGACAAGCAGATGCTGGTTTGGGTAAGTGGACGAGTCGTTTTTCCTGTTCTCCTTTGATTCTAACTTGGGAACAGATATGAATGAGGGCACTATCGGGTCAATGAGACAGCTCGGTATCACGGAGAGTTACAAGTTGAAGCGACAGGTGGTGTTGAGTGCCAGTGAAGCTGCAGAAATGATTATTCGGTGGGTGTTCACTGATTCTACTCTCTTGCCCGATGCTGATGATGTTTTGCTTCTTCCTTTGGTACGGATAGGGTGGATGATATTTTGCGAGCGTCACCTAGAAGACGAGAGGGGGCATAAAGGGCTGTACGCTGTATGAGATGCTGTAGTTTATAGATAGAACAATCAAGGGAGCTGTACGATACAGAGCAAAGACGGTGACCAAAACGGCAATCACATAAGGGGACACGTCAATTGCCGTCTGCGCAGCGCGAATTTCGTCCACACAATTTCTTCCTCCGACTGCCAGCACCCACCAACACAACGTCGCCGCCCACTCCTGGCGCTCACCGGCCATCCAGCACCATCAACATAGACAACGACATAATAGCCAACTAATTCTCGCCACTAACCTACACGACTCCGACTTGACACCTCTCCAATTCTCTTTTCTTTATAACACAACAATACAAGCAAAGAGGCACAATTCGGACCTCTAATCATAATGGCCAACGTCAGAGCACGTCGGCCTGCGTCACCTCCAGGAATACCGTTAGCGCAGCAGCAACCACAAGTACATCCACATCAACCTAGATTTCCACATCCCAGAGACGAACATCTGGATGCGGATGAGCGCAGAGCTGCTGCTTCAAAAGGGTTGTTGACGCCCGGGAGATATAGTGGTGGAAAGTATTTTCCACCTGGAGGTTTACATTTGACTTCTGGGGAGTGGAAATTGTTGGCTGTGGTTGTTGTAGTAGCGGCAGCAGTGAGGTTGTTCAGGCTTTCAAAACCTAACAGTGTCGTGTAAGTACCTTTTTTCGTCTGTTAGAATGTCGGCCACGGAGATTGACCTTACTCCGTAGTTTCGATGAAGTCCACTTTGGCAAATTCGCAGGAAAGTACATCAAGACGAGATATTTCGTGGATGTCCATCCTCCGCTGGCAAAATTGTTGATTACACTCGCCGCTTTTGTTTTTGGGTTTAATGGGGATTTTGATTTCAAGGAAATTGGCAAGTCAGTAGTATCTCCCCTCCGCTTTCCTCGTTCCTTGTTGATTGACACTCCCCATATAGAACATACGAACAAGTACCTTATGTCGCTATGCGAATGGTACCCGCAGTGCTTGGAGTCGCTACCGTACCACTATCCTATCTAACTTTGCGCGCGCTCGATTGCCGTGCAACCACCGCTCTCTTAGCTTCAGTTTTTATCACTTTCGAAAACGGACTCGTCACTCAATCACGACACATCCTCCTCGACTCTCCTCTCGTCTTTTTCACAGCTCTCACTGTTTTCTTCTGGTCGGGTTTCTGCAACGAAGATAAACATGAACCATTCACGGATTCGTGGTGGGTTTTCCTTGTCTTCTCGGGTCTCTCGCTTGGCGCAGTTTCTAGCTCCAAGTGGGTTGGTTTCTTCACAGTTGCGACTATTGGTTGTAGTACGATTTTACAACTATGGAACCTACTGGGAGATTTGAGGGTTACGCCGAAATTGTTTATCAAACACTTTTGGGCTAGGGCGCTGTGTTTGATTGTCATCCCGATTGCGTTTTATATGGCGATGTTCGAGATTCATTTCCTGATTTTGGAGAATTCGGGTGATGGGGATGGGTTTATGAGTTCGGAGTTTCAGCATACGCTTGGTGGAAGGGGTATGCAGGATACATATGCCGGTAAGTGTTTCTTTCTACGATGATGTGAGGTTGTGATCTGATGATACTGGTGTAGATGTTATTGTCGGATCCGTGATCACCATGCGACATGTAAATACTCAAGGCGGTTACCTCCACTCCCATCCACACAACTACCCCACTGGAAGTCAACGTATGTTTGAGCCTTTCTTCTGACTTGCCGTGATTTTCATATACGTTGACTGTTAGAGCAACAAATCACCTTGTACCCCCACCGAGATTCAAACAATGAATGGCGCATTCTCAACGCCACAGATTCAAGCTTCGACTGGGCTAATGAACCTCTTCAATACATCACACCTGGCATGAAAGTCAAACTCGTCCACGTCTCCACTGCAAAGCACCTCCACTCCCATGACCATCGTCCACCCATCTCCGAAGTGGACTTCCAAAACGAAGTTTCAGCATACGGAATGCCAGGATTCTCTGGGGATGCAAATGATGATTGGGTTGTTGAGGTTTATGAAGGTGATAGCCGAGATCGAGAGTCGAAGAAAAGGTTGAGGACGTTGAGGACTCAGTTCAGGTTGAGACATGCGTTGACGGGGTGTTATCTCTTCTCGCATAAGGTTAAGCTGCCGGATTGGGGTTTCGAACAGCAGGAGGTGACGTGTAATAAGAATGCGGTCAAGCCGAATTCGTTGTGGATGGTCGAGACGGCGGGTCCTCACCCACAATGTAAGGTTTCCTCTGCTTCTAAGTTTGAGAGGTGCTGATAAGATTTTTGATAGTGCCAGAGGATGCAGATAAGGTTAATTACAAGTTACCTGGGTTCTTCAGGAAATGGTGGGAACTTCAAGAGGTTATGTGGAATACGAATAAGGGTTTGACGGATCGTCATACGTATGATTCACGTCCCGAGTCTTGGCCTCGCCTTCGTCGTGGAATCGTACGTGTTTTTTTTTGCATTCTGTATACCGGTTTTGACTCTGTTCACAGAACTTCTGGGTCAAGGACCATCGTCAAATCTACCTTTTGGGAAATCCATTCGTTTGGTGGTTAAGCACAATGGCAGTCGCTTCTTACGCTGCTATCAGAGGATTCCTTGTTCTCAGAGCAAAACGTGGTTACCGCGATTTCGATAACAGTCTGTCTTTCCCCCCATTCTTGTCTCTACCATCTAATGATCGATTCCCTCTAGCCAAACTCGTGAAATACGACTCTGTCGCCGGCTTCTTATTCATCGGCTGGGTCCTACACTACGCACCCTTCTTCCTGATGGGTCGTCAGCTCTTCTTGCACCACTACTTCCCGGCTTTATACTTTGCCATCCTCCTCTCCTGTGTCTTCTTTGACTTCCTCACATCCAACCTCCGCACACGAGTACGCCTTCAATTTGGTGTAGTCCTGATGTTGATCGCAATATGGCACTTCAATCGGTTCAGTTCGTTGGCTTATGGAAGTCCATGGACAAAGAAAGATTGTACAAGTGCAAGATGGGTTAAGACTTGGGATTTCTCATGTTCAGAGTTTTTGGATGAGGTTTGTGTTCCTGCTTTTCTTTTGAAACTATATGCTGATTGTTTGATTCTTTTTTGTGTAGTACAATCAATATCAAGGCGCAGCATATGCAACGCCCTCACGAGCTGTCGTAGCATCGACAATTGGCGGTGAACCAGGTGGTCGAGCTCCCATTGTAGTCGAACACAATGCCCAGGATATTGCTGTCGGTGCAGCAGGTGGTTCGGACGCCAACGCCAACGAAAACACACACACCCTCGTCCCTCTTCATAAACCCGAACCTGGTGTGGACGTATTCGCCGACCAAGCTGGTGCTGCTGCTGTTGGTGGGAACGGCGGTGATTCTGGATCTACAATCTTATCAAACCCTGATGGAAACCCAAATCATAACGTCAATGCCAACGCAGCGAATGTGGAGATAAACAAGAAGATTAATATTGGACAGACGAATAAGGTTGAAGTTGAGGAAAGGAAGGATGTTAGTTCTGCTGTTACTGTGAATGCGAAGACAAAGGAGGAGGGGGAGGTTCATGATCAAAAGCAGGATTCGTCTACACAACAGACTGCCGCTGCTATTGCTTCCGCCGACTCTCAACCCCCTTCTGCTGCCTTACCATCTCCACCACCATCGACGCCTTCTTCAGAAGAAAAACAATCTCAACTCCAACCGCAGCCTGAGCCCCAACCTCAACCGCAGTCACAGGCACAATCGGAAGGTCAGACTCAAAAACCGGACGAGGAGAGTGGGGGTAGCAAGGATGGTCATGCCGCTACAAGTGCGGATCCTGCTCACCACCCTGCGGGACCTTTAGATGAGGGTGAAGCAGAAGCTCAAAAGGTTGCTCAGGAGTTATACCCTGATGCTGCCTAAATCTCCTTCTTGTTTTTTCGCTTGCTTCATTATGCTTCGTCTTTCATTCTTTCGTCTCTTCGTTGGGCTGGTTGTAGTCGATGTCTCGGAGCGCGGTGGTCTGATATGATGGACATTATTGGTACAAAAGTAAGATGGGTGGGTTCTGGATGTATAGAGGTAGAATCCGAAGGGGACTGGAGGTGCTGCGTGCATACATTATTCCGTTCATTCTCTCTTCCTTCTTTTTCTTGCTTTCGCTTGTTACCTTGCCTTTGATTGACTACAGTACACAATTTCTTTCTACTTTGGCTTGCATATGTGTTTGCTACTTGCTGCTCGCAATGGAGATAGGGAATCCGAATTCCTCCAACTCAAACCAAAAATCTGCCGGACGAGAAATGGGAACGACTCGTATACTTGACGTATAAACAACATAATTACAACATAGTCAATGTTACTGCGACTTATACATTCTATTTGACTTCATTTCTTTTGGCCTTAAATACGAAATTACAGACGATCTGATCAACCCAGTCAGTGGACCTTACTAAAGGAAGAAGTGCGGAGAGCGATGACATACCAACATTCCCCAGATCCCTGCACGCCTCTTTCACACGCGCAGAGAGCACCTTTTCACCCTCACGTACCCAAACGCGAGGATCGTAGTACTAGGTACCAGGTTGGATTAGTTACAACTCAAAACTAAACAAAGCTCGAGCATGTACCTTCTTGTTTGGCTTATCAGCACCGTCGGGGTTACCAACTTGAGTTTGCAAATATCCGCTCTTGTTCTGGATGTAGTCCTGCGGTACGATTAAGTATCTGGAGGAGATGAGCAAATGGAAGAGAAGCCTACCCTGATGCCGACGAGGTAAGCGAATTGAGTATCAGTGTCAACGTTCATCTTGACGACACCATATCCAACGGCAGTTTGGATCTCTTCCCTCGTCGAGCCAGAACCGCCGTGGAAGACGAGGTACCTAGCCCCAAACGAGTCAAGACCTTGTAGATACTGCTTCAACGATAATGAACTCACAAAGGTTTCTTGTTGCTTCCACCCAACTTCTCGTAGGCATAGGCTTGATGATTTCCAAGAAGTTCGGGCTGAAGCTTGACATTACCAGGCTTATAGACACCATGGACGTTCCCGAAAGCAGCCGCAATACTAAAGTTGGGCCCAATGGCGCCCAAAGTCTTATACACGTCATAAACGTCCGCGGGTTGTGTGTAAAGACTGGCATTATCCACACCAGTGTTATCCACGCCGTCTTCTTCACCGCCAGTGATACCAATTTCCATCTCGAGCCAGATGCCCAAAGGTGCCATACGTTTAAAGTAGCGGGCACAGATTGCGATGTTCTCGTCCTTATCCTGTTCAGAAAGGTCGAGCATGTGAGATGAGAAGAGGGGTTCTTGGTGTTCCTTGAACCATTCTTCATCGGCAGCGAGCATGCCATCGAACCAAGGAAGGAGCTTTTTTGCGCAGTGGTCGCTGTGCATGACTACAGGGCTAAAGTAAAACATTGTGAAACGCGAGCGATAGCGAAAGACGGAAACCACGTACACCCCGTACTCACGAGCAACTGTTCGGACATGCTTTGCAGCCGCGACAGCACCCAAAGTCGAAGCTTGTTGCTTGTCATTGGCGAGACCTTTCCCAGCGTAATATGCGCTTCCTCCTTGCGAGACTTGAATTATGATGGGGGACTTGATATCCCTCGCAGCTTCAAGGACAGCATTGGCCGTCGAGGATGACGTGACGTTCTGCAAACAAAATTAAATCAGGGTTGGGAGGCAAACGTGCTAAAGGGGTGGGTAAACTCACGATAGCCTGATGTCACCGATACGCATCAACTCGATCAGTGCTTCGACTTGAACGAAGATCGCGACTTACAGGAATAGCAAACTACGAAGAAGCCATCAGAAGTGCGACGAAGTGAATGGGTGATTTCAATACCTGGTTTTCCTTGGCCCAATCAAACAGCTTGCGGACGTTATCACCGGTCAAAACACCAGCCTAAGTGGTTGGAAGTAAGTGATCGAGCAAGCTATGAGCCTCTTCTCAGTAACTCACAGGAACAACATCGAGGACACCCATGATATTTGTGGTTCAAGGGGGAAGGTAGGAGCTACGTCAAAGGTTGAGAGGGGGGCTTGGAGAAAGAGAGGTGTTTACCTGAGGGAGGAACGGTCTTAAATTCTTTGGCTGGACGGATAATGACGGAAGAATCCAGATAATGTAATCTTATCACGTGTGCCTATCTAACTTTTCTGCACCGCGTTTTGGGCAGTCTTTTCGCGTCGGCGGTCCCGTCTCTTGCTTCCACGCTTGTCCGAACGCTATCAAAGCTCTGAATCTCCAGTGAAACTCTGTGAAACTACATTCTTGAACGATGGGCAGCACAACGGAGTACATTGGCGCCCATATCAGTCCATAATTCCATAGCCACGGAGCATGTCGGTCGAAACGGATCTTGGCATTCCGTTGATCCTCTGGATTTGTCGAGGTCGCCACCATCGATTGCCAGATGACGATGACATCACCCATCCGAATCACTTATGTTAGGAAGAAGCTTTTGACAGGTGCATGGCCTTAGAGCGCTCGGGTCCAGAACATTAACGGTAAGTTACCACAGTGAGTAGATGTCATCGAGCACTGCAGCTTAGTTCCACCACCACGCCAATCGACCAAAGATCGACCCCCCACATCTCCCCGTTAACGACGCCTTAACTGAATACTAACGAGATTGTAGATGGAGATTTCCTGCGCTTGAGGCCGTGGACTAACCTTGTAGTAGAATGCTCCTTGTCTTACTCGTTCTGTTTCTTCAAATGACAGACTCGGGCTAGGATAGTATATCGCAGTTTCCGCAGATGCCAATCCTCTGGGTTTGCTTATATGGGTTGCCAGACGCCGCCCGCGCGCGTCCGGGTGGTCAGAAGGTGCTAGTACGCAAGCTCGAGACCAAAGAAAACGGCTACACAAGGGGAATATGCCGTCCAGGAGAGACCGGAAAGCAGCACGGAAGATGAATAAAGGTCAGAAAGGTGAGTGTGTGCTCGCCTGAAAGATCGTCACCTCCAGGACCTTCCCCCTGCAGCCTTCCAAACCGTCTCTTGGACTGGTTCGTTCCTCGTTAATCATTTGCAGCTGGATTCCAACACCAGAACCCTTGACCGATTGACGCAATGAATTTATTCGGCCATGCATCTAATTTCGTGGCCATGAAATCTGTCGCCCGTATCATATATTAAGACGATGATACAAGACTCTCTGTAATATCAATGCAACTCGGTCTACACGGCCGGAGACTTTGATCGTGAGCAAGGGCGCAGTGACGCGTCGAGGTTCTCGGCAATTCCGGTGATTTCTTCTGCTCCATACCACTCAACACGAAAGCTAGTCCTCCTGTATTCTGAAAGCCAATCACATCCCAATTGCAAAGTCGGCTGCTTAAACTTAGCAAGGTTCATTCACCGGGTTACAAACAAGGCCGACCATCATCATTTCTGTTCAAACAGGTCTGGGCTTGTCGAATGGTTCTCATCGTCGTAGTCCCTCATGCACCGTGATTGCGGTTTGAATGGCAACCGCAACGGGCCCGTCGGCCAGTTGGACGTTTGAACAAGGAGACTATAGCTTTCTGGTGGTTCTTTGACACGTGTCTTGTCACCCAGCCGCCGAAAGATGGCGACAGTAAAAGTATATAACAAGAACTCATTCCAGTTTTCGAAGCTAAAACATTCACCCACTTCGAAAACCCACCTCTTTCTTATCATCAAACTCTTTTCTTCGGCGCTCAACGCACACGATATCTCCCGACCGTAAAACAGGATCCTACTACCCGGAGATCGACGACAGGGAGGACGATGTTGAGAAAGTCGCTTTATCTGACAGGTGTTCTGGCTCTAGGAGCAGCTGTTGTGCATGCTGCAGACGAACCTGCCTCAGCGGGGTTCAATCCACGCGCTTATTCGATGTCGCATGCGACGTGCAAGGGGACGAACCGTGCGAAGCAGCAGGAGGTGGATATTGATTTGGGTATGTATGCGCCTTTCTTTTTTGGCTTTCAACCTTCCTTTTTGTGGTCATTCTAATCGTGGTTGACCTGCTCGGCAGAATATGTCAATGTAAACCCTGAGGCCAAAACGGCCATCCTCATGGTTCATGGATGGCCAAGTCTTTGGAGTTCTTGGTCTAATCAAATTCAAGAGTTGGAGGTGCGCGTTCTCCTCGTTCTTCTTCTCATTCTTCTCACCTTTATCCGTCTCTCCATTGTGCACCTTCTTCCAACGGTAACAGCAAGATTACCACCTCATTGTCCCAAATCTCCGAGGCTTTGGCAACTCTCAACACCCGGGGGATGTCAAGGCGTCTTCAACAATGAGTGATTACGTCGGTGACCTCGTCTGTATCCTCGAGAAGGAGAAAGTAGATAAAGCTATCTGTGCAGGGTGAGGTTATATCTCCTGCGTTATGGGAATACTAACGCGTTTTGGGTTAGGCACGACTGGGGTGCCCAAGTGTGCTATGAAGCTGTTAGGCAGAGACCTGATATCTTTGGAGGTGTCATTGGCATTACTGTTCCTGTGCGGCATCCTCTTCAATCATCAGAGCAACCATCTCATTGTTTTGAAGTACATCCCAAGCCTCCCACCACACTACATAGGAATCGAAAACTTCCTCCAAAACTTCCCAAAGTTGACCTACCAAGTTTATTTCGACAAGTCGACCCAAACAGCCATCAAAGAACTTGACCTAGATATCAGGAGGACAGTCAGAGCGACATTGCGGACTGTGGATTCCCCTCCACCAAATCACTACTTGACGAGCAATTCTTCGTTTTTGGAAGCATATAACGAAGTACAAGCTGTAAGTATTTTGCCTATGTTGTCAGAAGAGGGTTTAATCGCCCACACTATTGCTAGATCCCGCCTGTGCCGTTCTTCTCAGAGGAGGAAGAAACTTACTTCGTGGAGCAATACTCGATACAGGGCTTCCAATATAGTATGTCTTGTTATCTCAGTCGTGTCCTGAACGCTTTTGACCTATCGGGTGGCGTCTCTTTAGCCCTAGGATTTTACTGTCACGAAAGCCGCCATGCCAGTTGGAAGTTTGCTGCCGACCAAGGAAATGCTACCATCCCCAACCCCGTTCTAGCTATTTATCCTGACGAGGTACGCATCTCTCGTGGACCATCTACACGCGCATATACTCACATCTCGACCTGTAGGATCCCGTCGCAGACTGGGTGAAAATAACCGCCTTCCTCGGCACGTCTCGTCTCATCAATAAGCTCACCACGGAGGTCGTGAAAGGAGCACATTGGGTACATATTGAGAACCCAGAGCCGGTGAATAAGGCGATTAGAAGTTGGCTGGAGAAGACAGAGATTGATGTTGAGAAGTCTTCTGCTGAGCCTAAGAGCACGAATGAGCATTTGGTGGATGAGCTGTAAGGGTTACTGAGTTCGTTGTTCATGCGGTTTCCATTATGCGTGGTATTCGTTGTAATCCCTTCATGTTGTAAGTGTAACTCAATAATTTTACATGATACTCTACTTCATACATTGGCCACATTCTATGTTATAAATCGTCAGCATCATAGCACATCCATCACATTCAAGCAAGATTATACAAGAACCCCCAAATATAAAATACACATACACATACATTTGCACAGTATGGTGTCGGTGCCGTGTACTATGGAACAGTGGCATCGGTGCTGTCACGGCAAAGCTTCTCGGCGAGGTCTTGTTGAAAAGCTAAATCATAACCTTGGCACACCATTCCCCAAACCATGAGTGCCTGTATCTCAACATCAGTCCAGAAGAGGAGAGCGAACATCGTTGTGAACGAAAGATCAAAGAGGAACCACGCACATAATCCCCAGTAGCAAATCCACAATCAATCTCTCTCAGCGTCACCTTCATATTCTTCTGCGTTCGTACAAGCATTTCAAGTGTTCTATTGATCCAAAATGTTTGGGTCTGCGTTTTCAAAAAGTTAGTCTAGTCGCGATCGGAGAACAGGTAAGAGAGGGCTTTGCTTACATCCCGAGGCAGCGTTCTCCACTCAACCACGGAAAGTGGTCTTTGCCTCTCGAGTTTGTATTGTCCCATGTATTTCCACTCGTTCACCTTGATCCTGACCAAAACCTTCATCAACCTGTTCCCCGGAGTCATAAGTTTGCCTCTTCGTCCCCTCTTGCCGGTTTGACGTGTTGCCCGCCTCTTCCCCCGACCCCTAGGTCGGACCACTCCCCCACCATCAAGTTCTCCTTCGTCCACAATCTCAGTCTCATTATTGATAGCCACCCTCTCTTTCTCCACCCCAAAAAAGAGTCCACACGTCCCCGGCTCTTGGGGGGCATAGGGCGACGCCAGCGAATTTATCAACATCAATTTCGTAAACCCCTTTTCTTTTACGTCGGGGTGGGATATGAGAAACCTGGAACTTGGTTTTGGACATGGTAGTTGGGAGTGGGAGCCTCCGTAATGGGTGAGGATGAAACGTGAGGTCACGGATTCGGCTAGAATGGGGGATATAATTTGGGATGACCTTGTTGCTCTGCTGGTGGTCGTCTTCGTGCCAATAGGGACCTGAGGTGTAGGGGAGGCGGTGGAGAAGTCAAAGAGACTTGTCCGATTTGAAATCGGATTGTGTCCGCTAGAGCTACATTTACTTTTGATAGCGCCATAGAGGCTCGTCTGGACCTTCTCCTTTTCTTCTTTCTTTGCCTTGAACTTGGTCACCGGAGAAGTTGGCACTTCCCCCTCCAATAGGTCCAGTGGGTCCGGGGATTGTTCCTTCTTTGGCGCAGGCCTCCTGCAACAGACATATCATTAACCCTCAGCTATGAGATACCGAATTAAACTCACTTTGGGGAATGATCTGGACTAATAGGGCTGAGACTTATAAAATCCACCCTTCTGCGTTTTGGTGAGTGCGCCGATGCACGAGGATGACCATCGTCAGGGAATGGTGTGCATTTCCTCCTGCACCCAAGGAGCCCACTTAAGCTGTACACGGATGATCAGTCGATGAAGACTCGGAAATCGAGGGGGTCTATGCGGAAGTGCTGACCTGTCCGACTCAGAAACAAGTGGAATGGGTATGATATCATCACCACTTCCGCCAACGCTCTCTTCCGTTCTTATCCGCTTTCTGGACAGAACAGGTTGCGTTTCGCTGTCTGCACCTGGGATCACGGCCTCTTCGACTATTCGGCGAGTGAACGGTCTCCCTCGGCCTTCGGATGGGATGCAGATGATGGATGGTGTTTCCCGAATTCTGACCCACTTTCGAGGTGTTTCTGCTAGCTCTATATGCTCGTGGAGTATGCTAGAGTATCCAAGGAGGCCTTGACGCATGGGAGAAGTGGTAGCGGTCTGAAATGCCCAATGATCAGAAAACGTGAGGAGATATACAGAAAAGAAGACACACTAGCCCCGTGGATCTAATCATATTCAAGAGATGTCGATGATATTCCAAAAATATGTATATGTATTCTTGATAAAGACTTATTGGGCTCTGAAGGGTGTGAATCAGAAGTCAGCTTGAGAAATGCATACCCGCTTGCTGATGAGCTCACCAGATCCGTTTCGGAGGAGACCTCGCCAGATTTGGTCGCGATGAAGCCTCAGACAGACAAGAACAATTTCGACAGACGCCGTTGACTCCTCTCAGAGACGTACAGCTGCACCTTGCAGTGGGGATTTGAAAGGAGCTGTCGATGCGCTTGTGTGTCCGCGCTTTGAGCATAATAATGCGCATCTAGAACAGACCCACATCCACATTGTACACGGCGAACACAAAAATCAGCCTCAAGGCCGACTAAGTTGACATGTCGTGTTGCAACCCTGGAACGGCCTTTCCTCCTATTGATATGGTTTTGACGAGAGCTTCCTCGAGGAGGGACAGTAGAAGTATAGTTGACAGGATGGTGGGAGTTTAGAATAACAGTGGACTCGGATTATCAAAGAACTCGTGGTGAGAGTTTACCGCAACTAACTACCACCAACTTCGTTCATGGACCATTTTTGAAGTCTTTTCCGGTGACGCTATGAGTCCTCAACGAAATCATGCACATATCAACTTTCTACGGGATGGGAACGAGAAATTTTTGGTGGCACTGGCGGCATCATTTTGCCTTTGTTTTCTGTCAGACTTGCAGACAGTGTGGGCCAAGCACAATTGCGTGGCAAGTCTGAGCCCGAGGGACCTCTCCCTGTCTGTACCACAGGTTATAATAAGACTCGAAATGGGTTAAATTTCTAGTGCCAGAGATAATTTAACTTTTTGACTCAAATGGCGAAGTGCAAGACAGAGATGGAAGGTATTGCAATTGATCAACAATTCAAGTTCATAGTGAGGAGAAAAGCGAGATATGTGCATTGTATAGGTAGCAATGGATAATAAATAACGATTTGCAAGATAATGAAAAAAAAAGAAGAGAAGAAATCAAGGCTGCACAGTGCAGGCCCAAAGGTGGTATTGATATGGGAGTTTCCGGTTCATCATCCACTTGAGAGAGTGTCAGAACGAAGGATCCCTATTCAATGGGAGTTTCCAGTTCATCATCCACTTGAGTGTCAGAACGAAGGATCCCTATTGAGCACTGGTGGTCCCAGAATACACCCCCGACCACTCAGGATCATGCATCCAGTCCATTGACCTGGGAGCGACTATTCCTCGGTTGTGCATCTCCCACTCTACATGCCAGAGTTCGGTGATGAGAACCTTGTCCAATGTGTGAGTTCGAATGGATTTCGTCGTCCTCCTAGTGGTGATGATGGCGGAGGCGGTGGTGATGAAACGATCATGTCGATGATGTTTACCACGACGGCGAGGTTTGAGCAAGATTACGATTCGGGTGCTGGCACTGGCGGAGTAGATATAAGTTAGTCACTGACCGGCATTGTGAAAATCATCAACATACCGTGTAATTCAGTGTACGCGTTGGCGTCATTCATTGTGACGGTGATTGATGTTAAGGAGAAGGGTTACGATGGAGTGCTGGCACTGGCGGGGTAGATATAGGTTAGTCACTGACCGCCATTGTGAAAATCATCAACATACTGTGTAATTCAGTGTACGCGTTGGCATCATTCATTGTGACGGTGATTGACGTTGAGGAGAAGGGTACAATGGGGTGCTGGCACTGGCGGGGTAGATATAAGTTAGTCACTGACCGCCATTGTGAAAATCATCAACATACCGTGTAATTCAGTGTACGCGTTGGCGTCATTCATTGTGACGGTGGTTGACGTTGAGGAGAAGGGATACGATGGGGTGCTGGCACTGGCGGGGTGGATCTAAGTAAGTGGCTGCCCGCCATTTGTGGAAATCGTAGACATGCCTTGTATTCAGCGTGTGCATTGGCGTCGTTCATTGTGACAAGGATTGGCGTTTAGTCGTTTCGGCGTTTTAAGACGAAGATTTGGATTTGGATCGTTTGGAAGTGCTGGAGGGGGGAGGTGATGATTATGAGTATTGACCCGCAAAGAGCGTCAAGAAGGGCATCGAGCATGCTCACCGTATGATGACTCGCACGTCGTTGCCAAAAGGCAGAGAATGTTTAAGAGATGGAAGAAAGGAAGAAAGAGGCTTGTTGGGGATATCGTTGGAAGGGCGAGGCTTAAATACGCCGGAGGAGGGGTTTGGTCGTATTTTGGCGCTCGATGGCCAACCGTGATCAACGCGCAACAATGTCATCCACCTCTCTTATTCTCGTCATAGTAGATCTGAGTAAAATAGAAGGGTATCCTCTTTTATTCGCGTCATCGAAATAAAATGGCATCACTCACCTCTTTTAAAATCATCATCACACAAGAGACTGGTGGCCTCGACTGGCAGGTATCGGTGAAGGTGGCTGGCCAGAGCGAGTTCTACCGGCGGTTGGGCTATTGGCCTACAAAACACGGGTCGTCGCGTTTCCTCTCCAAGTCAGCATGTGCATCGCACTGCAAGGCGAGGCTGACAATCACTATTTGGTGGCGAGTGTTCTCTGGAACCACACTGAAATTCAAATAGAACCGTCTTCAGCCCTAGAACAATCGAGCTGCGAGATAAATCGTGTATCCTTCCAGTGTTTCTAACATTTGCTTCAAGTTCTTTGGGGTGCTGATTGGATTTGTAGCAGTCGGCGCACTTAAGCTGGGAGTAAAACATCGGAGCTGAAGGCGTACATGGTGTTGCGGCTTAGCTATAACTAGGTCGCGTCAGTCCAGCTTGAAAATCTAGAAGTCAAATCATTATGACTCACCAGAGGAATGATAGGGTTGTAAGATGTTGCAGGAGACAAGGAATGGTTTCAGCAAAGTTCCTGAGTATCTGAAAGTAGCCATCGACGGCACTGGCAACTGCGACTCAACGGTCTTGTTACTCTCATGATGGTTCGGCAGCGCATTACAGGTCAATGTCTGCTGCACGAAACAGTCTGTGAATCCCGTGTGTTGACCAAGATATGACATTCATGACAGCACATTCGTCCAATAGTCGTAAGATACAGACCTGGCGTCGTGTCCACACACTGTGATCTTCGTCAATGGGAAACATCCTAACTCTTTCATCGTTCTGAAATGTATGTGACTAAAAGATAAAGATAGTAGACACAAATTATCATACCAGGTTTAGGTAGGGCGTGTTATGACAGACTTTACCCGGGCATAGCGCTCGCTGTGCAATTTCGACGATGAGGGCACCAGGTAAAAGAATCGCGGCGTTTGCCGCACGATTTGGAATAAGGTTTGGCTGGGGGCGCCTCTCGTCCTCGACTTCGTTTCGGACTCGGAATTTTCATCCGAGTCAAATCGACGAACCTGGTGCAGTATTTCGTACGGTACATTTTCGATACGCCTATTTTCTCCATCTACTTCAAAGTTCAAAAGGATATGATTGATGGCAAGCAAGTTGGTATACAATTAATTACTTCTTGATCCCTCAATCCTTAGAATTCCTTCGTATCTAACGAAGATACAGGTCGTGCATCTCGTCTCTCGATCGTCTCGCAAAGTTATGGAAATCAGGTGTTGCATATATGGTAGGATGAAATGAACGGGGGGAAAGATGGGAAAATGAAGGTCTGAGGTGCAAACCACGATTAACAAAATGGATAATAAAGTGGGTCAGCGAATCAACGAAGCAAGCCCGAATCGCACCCGTTCAATGTACTGTACAGGGATAAAAAGAATTGACATCAAATGCACTTCATAGCTCTAGACCGCAATTGCGCCGACGACGCTGCAACCTTCATTGGAGGTTTGGTCTTGATCTTGATCTTGATCATCTCGGTGAGGTGCATCACTATAGATTTCAGTCTTAATTTGAATATTGTTAAGGCTGAAACTCTTATGTCGGACACGGTCGAGGCTAGGTGGGACCCAAATCGAGTTGGGTTTAGGCTGCCCAAGTCAATATGAATGCACTAAATATGAAATTGTTCAGCTTACCTGGTTTAAGCTGATTTCAGTAACATGTCCGGACGTTGTCGTTCGTGAAAGAAGGGTGTCCAAGATGGCCTAGGTGGAACGTAAGACAAGTTCGTTAGACGTGGACAATAAGACATACATTAGAGTATATGCGCCCGCAGGGGAGGACGAGTAGTGCGAAGAAATTAATCTTCGGCGCGGCAAAGAACGTGATAAGGATACAGCAAGACAGGAAGGCTGCCAGAAGACCAGTTTGGAGTATTGCACGCAGAATTCGGGTGATTATTTTATCCGTGTTACGGAAGGGAGGGGAGAACTGAGAGAGCATAAACGAGAGAGAGCCTGATGTAGAGTGAGCAAATGATAGAAAGTCTGGGTATGAGGGCGTACCCGCAATAACAATGTTGGTCAGGGTTTGAACACTCAACCAGAAAGCAACCAAGGAAGTCTGCAGCGATGGGCCACTTGATCTAGGTTCCTCAGACTCAGAACAACCGCATGCGATAGATAAAGGGAACGTACGATTGTACGAAAGGAACAGATTTCTGGAATCCCCAGATCCCTGACGCAATACCAAGGCCGAAAGACCCAAAGGCGAGAACGAGGATCACGCTGTATATGATCTTATTCTCTGTCAAACGGAACGCACTGATGATGGAGAAGTTTAAGAAGAGGATAGAGGGGCTGGGGTGCGAGACTCACCGATGACCGAGGAAGAGATGACCGGCAAGGCCAGAAACTGCCGTACACAAAGGCGTAATGGTGACAGACCAGAACGATGCTGAAAATAGGGATGTCATGGGGGTCGGCCGAAGAGAATTGAAGCAAAGCGTACTCACAACCAAGTATGCCGGGATTCGTATAGTTCGTAACGCTAGTCGAGCATTAGATGGGTATATCAGTGTCGAATTTCCAACTAACCAGAACTGCCAAGCTGCTTCGATAGCACTGTGAAAGAAATTAGCGCCGAATGAGAATTTGATGCAGTAGGTCGCTTACACCGCTGAATGAAAGGTATCCACGCAGAAGAGAAGGGTCACAAGTGCTCTGATGAGATGTCAGCGTCAGTGACTGGGATGAAAACATAGCGCTATACTTCGTCCACAAACGATCTCCGTACTCTGCAGACAGCTCATAAGCGCCGTATCGGATAAGAGATAAAAAGGAGACAGACATACTCGTATTCGCATATGAGGCATATTGGACCATTACGATTCCATACAAGTAGGTATTCACTAGAATTTGGTCCTCAGCTCCACCAGAGATTCGAGCAGATGTCGAGCTCACAAAATACGCCGAGCAAAAAAGCACCTGTTATCGAGTGAATCAGGTTTCGAGGAGGAACTCTAGATGAATCTTACCCAATGTCTGCTCATACTCGCCCATAGTAGCGACACAATGACAAGCCGCAGACGCGGGGCAAGGTGGGCAGGGAGTGTGGACAAGGCGGCAAAACAGACGATCCCCGCTTGGATATCGTTTTAAGCTCACCAAAGGATCAAGGTCATGGTCGGGTCCACGGAGAAACTCTGCAGAACCTGTAGGGACAGCAAGTCCTGTGGATACTCGACTCAGATCTGAGTAAGGGTACCTGCAGGTCCGCAGATACGCTTTCCCAAAAATGGACAGGCGGACTCAATGTTGCCTCTCTCGCAACAGGGTCAATTTGTTTAGCAGGCTGATATTGCAACCCCGCGACGGGGCAGTCTGGGGTCGATTTCCGAAAAGGTGAGAACAATGGGGAGTCAGAGGTGCAGTGGTGTTGAACGTTCCGCCGTATAAAGGCAGACGGACATATCAAGACACTTCACCGTCTAAAATTTGCTTCGAATTCTCATGGGCGAGTCTGAGAAAGCCAACACGAAATGACTGGAATCAAGGATATGAGCCACATTTAGACCCTCGTCGTATATTGTTGGACGTTTTCGTCGAGTCGGTAGGAGAAATTTTCTGATATCACGAGCGCGTATCGCTGTCAAGTCGTTCCGGTGGGGAGGGTGAGGGTGAGGACCCAGAATGGACAAGTGGTAGATTTGTCGAGATCCTCGTGGGTTTCCGGGCTGACGTGCCTTCAAGTCATCTACCGCATTCTGGGCATCAACAGGGATCACGAATTGTCCTAATACATTCAGCCCTCTCGACGGTGAAAGATTTGTGGTACCGTAAGCCCAAAGTTACCAAACTGGACTGGACTGGCGGGTGGAGAGAAAGAGGGCAAGGTTGGTGCAAATTCGGACAAACACTCTGGCACTCTTCGGCCAAGTTGAAACGTTGAAGTTCCACTCCAGCGCTTCGAAGGGACAACTTTGAACTTGGGTTACCTCAGTACCAAAGTTTCCCAGAACGTACACCCTCAATATGGGATTCTGAACGCTGCCGTATGATCACGAAACCCAGTTTCTCGGTGGCAGACGCAAAGTGGAACCCACGCAGCGGCAATCCTGCCAGTGAAGAGGAACGAAGAGATAACGTGGTTGAGGCCCTCTTTGCGTATCGGACTGTAAGTACATCCGTGTATCTTCAGAAGTTTTCGATAAGTAACGATGGGTTGAATTGAGCAGCTCGGCTTTCTCTCCGTTTTGACAAGGAGGGTCTCCTTGCGATATCCCATCAGCGGTGGCATAGGTTAGTTGACATCGCTCAAGCGCCCACGATGAGCAGAGCAGGCTCGTTGGGTCCGAAACGCCTTCCCTATCATCAGGACCTCAATCTACCTCCTTTGCTCAAGTCCCGTTCTTTCTGTTGCCTTTGGGCCCCCTTGCTGACATCATCGCCTTGTATTCCACTGATGCAGGTTGATATGGGTCCGTTCCTCCCTGGCTTCATTCATCCGCTGTGTCATGTAGGCGTTGTGAAGTTCGGCCCCGGATTTCGATGGGTGATTCGATCACTACAGGGCAAATGACGTACTGTATCGCTGCTCAAAGTGCAAAAGTCAGAACACGGGCTTGGACCGATTAATCGAGGTCAAGCTGCACCTGAACACCCTTCAGCGTGGAGTTCCTGCTTGTTGGTTTCTGACCGTGTTGAGATCAGACGTGGAAACACCGTCATCCTCGATGATTCACAGCCTTCCGAAGTTGTTCGGGGTGTTATTCGTCGTCCAGGGGTCAGCCGAATTGGAGAGCTACATGGACCGAATAACGTGCGTACGGCCCATCGACGGATAGGACAGGGGATAGCAAGGATGAGGCCGCAGAAAGATTCCAAAATCCAAAATGCCGTTTCATTTTATCGGTGCGTTTTTATCATGAAAGTACATTTCATTGGAATATAACTCACGGCGCGCGCAGGCGAATCGTTAACCTGGGTGGGTCATATTCCCAGCGACGCACGGATCTAGTTTTGGGACAGGTCTATGTTGATCCAGAGCCCTTCCTCAAGCTCCACCTTCGCCCTCTTTAAGTTCAATTTTGCAGAGTTATGACACGAACACTTCATCCCATCTAAATCTACAACTTGACGGCCATCGCAGGTCCTGGCACTGCTGTGGCTTGACAATAACAGGGATCCTGGTCCACCCGTGTAGCGGGCTGCAAGTCCGACGATGGCGATGACCTTACACCCTCCAGAAATCCTTCTACGAGAAAACTGTAAGCCGAGCCTTTTACCGTTCCTGCGGAAAGCCGGCATGCCACATATGGTCTGTCTAATATGTCTCAACCGATGGTCACTACTACTCCTGGTCCTGCACCAGCACCACGCCGTGCCCTAATTGGCATTCTCCCCAGCGCCTATAAGTTCCTACAGCGCTGAACTCAGGCCATAGATCGGTTTAAGGAGTCGGAGGTATATGTTATCCGACATCAGGAAAGCGAAATTTGTGTCCATAATACCATTGAGTGCCGGTGTGTCTTGTCATGAACAGCTACTAGTTTACGTGCCACGTTTCTTGGCAAGAGTAGTTGATAAAAGTGTTGTACGTACTTTTCCACTATATGAATATATGGTTTTCACTTGCAATGTCCAATCTCGACGTCATGCCTTCAGGATCCTGTAGCTTTTGAGGAGCTTTGTACTGTATCCTTGGTTAGCGCCGGTCACCGTGGGTATCATTTTTACAGCAACTTTGCTGTTGGGCCACACTCGGGCCCTTAAACTTGCTCTCTCACCTCACTCTGCCAAGAATCTCTCTTCATCCGACTCCTCTTTGGAATACCAGCAGTTTCTACGGACAATTTGCGACCGCACCCTATTATGATTGATAACTCGTGAACAGCTCAAAATTGCAGCTTATGACGCATGTCAGGGTGTGCTGTGCCAAAATTTACACTTACAGCACTACCAGATGGTCCTTGACATAGATGTTCAATGCACATGCTTAGGCTTCTGTTATTCTTGCCCGGTTTTATACGCTCTCGTTCGCTCTCTCAGCTCTTACCTGCTGATGGGAAATGTCCTCAACACCAACACTTGCAGCAGCCATTCCAAGGAAGATCATCGTCGATGACTGGGATCCAAGTCCCAACATCACTTATAGTCCTGGATGGCAGGAAACGGATGATAGTGAAGTGAAAGTCGTCATTTACGGACCAGCATACCGGAAGACGTTGCATCGGACAGCTAGCGGAGGGAGTTTTACAGTTTCGTTTAGCTTTTCAGGTATGTTCTTTCTTCCTTTTCTCCATCCAACAGAAGCTGACCCCAACCGTGTACCAGGGACACAGGTGGAGACTTTCGGTACTACAATCGGGACCCCAACTGGCAGTGACCAGGATCCAACATGGACGTGTAATATCGACCAACGTCAAGTAGGGTCCAACTCGCCAACGGGCAACCAGGACTTGACGAATTCCTGGCCGTTATGTTCTGCATCCAACCTCGCCGATGGAAATCACCAGTTCGATATCAGTGTTATAAGTCTTTCCCAGCCATTTCGTTTCGACTATATCACATATGTCCCATCGCCAAGCGTATCATTGGCAAACAAAACTATCACGGTGGATAGCACGGACTCTGGCATCATATACTCAGACGGTTGGAGCGACCTCAAGGGCATTGTGAATATGACCCAAACCGCGGGCGCAACAGCATCCTTTGACTTCTTTGGTTCGTCCTCCCGCTTTCATTTGGCGTGCATCGACTTGACAACCTTCACAGGTACTGCATTAACTTGGTTCGGTCATATTCCGAGTGAATTTGCCCATGCTCCGACAACCGCCACATACACTATTGATGATGGTTCCCCCACCACATTCACGCTCTTTGGGCTGAACGGAACGAATCCACAAAGTGAATTTAACCAAGCATTCTTCACGACACCTAACCTTACCCTGGGCAGCCATCGTCTGGAAGTTACTCACGAAGGGAGTAATGCCACCACGCCTCTATCGCTTGACTTCATATATGTCTTTAACGGTACTTCAAGCTCAAGCGCAGTCCCATCACAAATCTCGTCTTCATCTTCGTCCCCCTCATTTTCATCATCATCTCCTGGGCAGTCACAGTCTGCAAACGTCAGCGGGAACCATTCAAAGGCACTGATAGGTCTTATTATCGGTGGTGCCGTTGGTGGTGTCGTCTTTCTACTGTTGTTTGGTTTTCTGATCCGCTGGGTGCGCCGTCAGCGCAAGAAAGCCTCAGATTCCGATTCCATTTTAGGTTCGGAATTCGCTGCGAGTCCTTTTAATGTGGACACAAGCGCAACGAGTTCGTCAACGCAGATGAGCAGTCTCATAGCGCAGGCCAATGTGAGCCCTCGTCCTGCAGTGACAACACAGGTGACACCTAGCGGGTCTAGTGGCAGTCCGCCGAGAGGGGGAGAGCCTAGACACCGAAGCAAGGCTACGCTCCGGAACCAACAGGAAGCACCACCTCAGAACACGAATGTGGTTCATCCTGAGTTGATGCTGCGACACCAAGATAGTGGGATGTGGGTACGATTATCAGAGGACCCGCCAACGTATACACCCAACTGATATATCTGCACGTGTACATAGCAAACTACATTTTATCTAATAACCTGGAGAGGTCCCGCTGGCTTACTTTTGCAACGAGTGCTCTTCCGATCGATTGATGCTTATCGTCAATTGCAACACGCATCTCCAGCACACCAATCAACTGAGACGAGCCCTCAGTTCTTTTTGGCACCGGCATTGCGAATAATTAAAGTCCATGGTTTGGGCCCTCACGATTGAGGACCTCGATCGTCTCCGAACCCCCCAACTTTTGTCCTTCCTGGTACCCTCCTGGATTGACCTATGACCACTGCAGCTGCAATCATCCCCGCGAAAAATTCTGATTGACGGTATATCTTATTTGGTCACTTATAACAGCGGGTGGACTGCAGCTGCCTCCCTGTTCTGCCTCCACCTGCTTCGTATCCATGACCCGTGCCATGGTGCCAATCCAACCCAAACGAGAACCTGAATTCTAAACCCCAAATCTGTTCGTCACTCGTCCAAGCATCCATTCAAACTTGGATTCGCTAGCCGTACGCCTTACTATACCCAATCCATCGCTCGTTGGACCATATGACACCTGCCCCCGACAGCACAAGATGCTCGGGGTTGTGTCGTCAACGGCATTGTGCATCCAACTTGTGCAAGTAGACATTCCAAGGCCAAGTTGGTTGACGAAGGCAAGTCATCTACTGTAAGAGGATAACCATCTACTTCAGCATAGAACCTTCTATGTCATAATATGATTCACCTTCCGCTTTGGAAACAGCTTGTCCCCAGCGTCGTATGCAACCAGGATTGTGCGGTGCGTCGCGGCTCTGCGTCAATAATATACCATACTGTATGGTTCATTTTCCTACCACACGAGACAATCAGCGGCCACCCTTGCAGTAGAAACGTGTGGTGCAGCCGAACGGGACGGTCAGGGAAATGCTTATAGAACCAGGCTGAAAGAACTCGAATTTCGAAAATCAAAGTTGCATGACTGGAGATGCTGAACTGAGCAGGACGTCATGATCGATATGCATGATCAAGCGCGCGTCTCAACGGAACGCGAGCCTGAGAAAGTATGACCCGAAGTCACGCATTGTGACGTAAATGTGATGGTTCGCCTGGAGGTCTGCTGGTCCTTCGATCCAGGGCTCAAGCGCTCAATTCTCTCGACTCCCTTTGAACCACTGACTTCATGCTACTTATGACCCGTGAATGGCTCGAAGTTGTTCGATACCGTTCTGAATCGGACAAATCGTGAGGCATGTCAGGGTAAGCTGTGCCTGAGCAAACTTTGCGCTTACAGCACCGGACAACTAGCTTGACATGGGCGCTCGATGCCCATCAGGCTTGATGTGTCGCCTTCTTCCCGCCTGGCCTTATACGCTCTCGTTCGCTCTCCTAGCTTTTACCCGTTAACGGCAAATGTCCTCAGCAACACCCGCAGCAGCCGTTCCAAGGAAGATCATCGTTGATGACTCGGACCCTGGCTCCAACATCACTTATAGCGCTGGATGGGAGGAGACAGACGACAGCGAAGTGAAAATTGTCATTTACGGGCCAGCGTACAGGAAGACACTTCACCAGACTGTTGGTGGAGGGAGTTTTAGTCTTTCGTTTAGCTTTTCAGGTGTGTTTTTCCTTCCTTTGATCTCCATATAACCTCAACCGCGTATCAGGGACACAGGTGGAGACTTTCGGTACTACAATCGGGACGCCAATTGGCAGTGACCAGGATCCAACATGGACGTGTGCTATCGACCAAAATCAAGTAGGGTCCAACGGGCCAACAGGCAACCAAGACTTGACGAATTCCTGGCCTATCTGTTCTGCATCCAACCTTGCCGATGGACCACACTCATTCGTCATCAATGTTGCGAGTCTTTCCCTACCATTTCGTCTCGACTATTTCACCTATGTCCCATCGCCAAGCGTGTCATTGGCCAACAAAACTATCACGGTGGATAGCACGGACTCTGGCGTCACGTACTCAGACGGTTGGAGCGACCTCAAGGGGATTGCGAATATGACCCAAACCGCGGGCGCAACAGCGTCCTTTGACTTCTTTGGTTCGTCCTCTTGCTTTCGTTTGGCGTGCATCGACTTGATAGCTTTCACAGGTACTGCTTTAACTTGGTTCGGTCATATTCCGAGTGAATTTGCTCATGCTCCGACAACTGCTACATATACCATTGACGGTGGTTCCCCCACCACATTCACGCTCTTTGGGCTGAACGGAACGAATCCACAAAGTGAATTCAACCAAGCATTCTTCACGACACCGAACCTTACCCTCGACAATCATCGTCTGGAAGTTACTCACGAAGGGAATAATGCCACCACGCCTCTATCGCTTGACTTCATATATGTCTTTAATGGTACTTCAAGCTCAAACACACCTCCACCGCAGATCTCATCATCATCATCCCCCTCCTCCTCTTCCCCCTCATTGACATCATCTTCTCCTGGGCAGTCACAGTCTGCAAACGTCAACGAGAACCATTCGAAGGCACCAGTAGGTGCCATTATCGGCGGAGTCGTTGGTGGTCTTGTCCTCCTATTGTTGTTGTCTGGTTTTCTGCTCCGCTGGGTGCGCCGTCAGCGCAAGAAAGCCTCAGACTCCGATTCCGTTTTAGGTTCGGAATTCGCTGCGAACCCTTTTAATGTGGACACAAGTGGCGGAACGAATTCGTCACCACAGATGAGCAGTCTCGTAGGGCAGGCTAATGTGAGCTCTCGTCCGGCAGTGACGACACAGGCAACACCTAGCGGGTCGAGTGGCAACCTTCCGAGAGGAGGAGATCCTAGATATCGAAGCAAGGCTACGCTCAGGGACCAACAGGAAGCACCGCCCCAGAACACGACTGCAGTCCAGTCTGAGGTGGTACTGGGCCATCAAGATAGTGGGATGCGGATACGACTTGTAGAGGAACCGCCAACGTATACGCCCAACTGATATCTCTAATTTTGACTTTTCTTTGCACGTGTATATAGCCAACTTCATTTTGTATCCTGTCCGCGTCCCGCTGACCTTTGCAATAAGCGCTCTTCCGCCGATCGGTTGATGTCATCAACACGCGCCCCCTGCACACAAATGAACTGAGATGAGCTCTCAGTTCTCTTTAATACAAGTCCATGGTTTGATGGTTCAGGGTCCCTGCCGTATACGCCTTATAGAACGGGGAGGACCCTCCAATCCCAGGTCCTACTTTCCGAACCCCCCACTTTTGCCCTCCTTGGCACCCTCTTGGGCTGACCTATGGCTACCGCGACCCCAGCTGCATTCGTCCCGCGAAAAATTCTGATTGATGATATATCCGATTTGGTCACTTATAGCAGCGGGTGGGCTGAGGATGCCGATACAGAAGTGAAGATCGATATCTATGGGCCTGCCTTCAATAAGACAATCCATAAGACCGGTGGCGCTGGGAGCTACAGTCTTTCGTTCAGTTTTCAAGGTGCGGTCATTTCTTTTAGCTTTTTTTGGAGCGTTTTTCTGAGGATTCTATAGGTACGGGGCTGGAGGTGATGGGTATCTCTGTTGGTACACCACAGAACCAGACACGAGACCCGGCCTTGAGCTGTACCATGGATCAGAAAACCTTTGCCAATAGTACCGCGACAACGAATACCGACTTGACAGAACAATGGCATCTATGTTCTGCGAGCGGCATGGCAGACACGAACCACACCTTCACGCTGAACGTGGCCAGCAATGGTCTACCGGCGCGTTTCGACTACATGCTCTACGTACCTTCCGCGGATGTGTCTATGGATAATAAGACAGTCAAGGTGGATAGCACTGATCCTGGCGTTCAGTACTCTGGAACGGATTGGTCGGATTTGAAGGGTATTGCCAATATGACCCAGGTGACGGGGGGATCAGCCACGTTCGACTTCGTTGGTTCGTTTCTCACTTATCTTTCTCTTCTTATCACTAACTCTAGTCTCGTGCAGGGAGATCGCTCCAATGGTATGGTCATATACCCAGCGAATTACCTTTCGCTCCTACTTCTGGCTCGTTTGCCATTGATGGGGGAACACCACAGAACTTTACTCTGCAGGGACTTGTGGGACCCTCTCCACAGAGCAAATACAATCAGCTGTTGTTCGAGACACCTGATCTTACACCTGGTACACACCACCTAGAGGTTGCCTATTGGGGGAATTTGGCAACGACACCGCTTTCATTGGACTATCTCCTGGTACGCAATGCCACGTTTACCAGCTCTAGCAATCCTACCACTGGCACCTCTTCATCTCCCGGGGGTGCACCAACCCAATCTGCAAACCCGAAGGGCGGGCTCTCTAATGGCGCCCTAGCTGGTATTATCGTGGCTTGTATCTTCACTGTCGGCTTCGCTTTGTTTTTTCTATTGTTTTTCGTCTTACGACGCAGACGCTCGCGCACCTCTGATGGAGCAAGCACACCGGCTCTTTTTGACCCAGAAATTGAACCAGGTTACCAGGCAACGCCATTCGTTCCACATGCTGTGGAGGCGGCTACGGACGCCCTAGTCTCCTCGCCAGAACAGCCTCAAGTTATGACACAAGTTCATCCGGTAGTTGGAAGGGGAGGATTTGGGAATGATAAATCCGTTGGTTTGAGTCCTGCGACACCACCAGATCCACCGAGCGTCCCGAGTGTCCCGGTGGCTATCCAGACGGTTAGACACCAAGATAGTGGGGTCCGTATACGAGCAAGCCAGGTCGCAGCTGTTCAAGTTGTGGAGGAACCACCAGATTATACACGAGAATGATTGATGGACTCTGTACTTACTGGTTTTCGGACTTTATATCTGTCAGGAGTAGTTAAGACGCAGAATTTGTTTCCTGCTTTTGTTGTAGTAATTGGAACCAAGGAATGACCGAACGATTATGACGAGTTTATGACTTTGCAATTGGAATCTTGGATTTTTTGGTTCCCATCTGTTTATCCTCAAGGTCAAAGCCAAACAACGCGAACATTTCGACCTTGTCATTTCCTTAGTTCCTAGACGTTTTTCTCAAGTTCTGACTTTTGGCTCTATCTTTTGGAATGTGGCTATGCTTTCTGACACTTCCGGTTCTGCTATTTCAACAATTGGCTTCGTGCTCACTTTTGAAGGTGTATCGGAGACAACGGAGCTGAGATAATCCCTCGACTTTTCAATGAAGGTCGCCAACTGCACTGCTGGTAGCTCTTTCGTTGGTCTCGGGTCTCATCTGTAGACAAGACATCTCATCATCCTGTTGGACATTCATCGACCCATCACGCGATCGAAGGAGAAGTGTCTATCGGTAACATCCCCGTTACAACAAAGCGTAGGAATGTGCCTGGCAAGTGCGAGTGTAACGCGCCCAGCAGAATAGATCCTACGGTAAGCCCCTAGAATCGGACATATCGTATATCTGACTCGTGGACATAGGAAAGGATTACTTCGGCTGAGGCACGAGGGTCCTCTTCGCGTTCAAGTTTTGAGTCGCATCCAGAATTCCAGTTGCTGGCCAAATACCCGTCTCAAGCCTTTCGTGTATAGGAAGACAAGTACGAGAGATCATATCCAGAACTCGTTCACATACACTGTGATTGCACGCTAAGGTGGTGTTGAATGCCCATACGTCATATTTCAATTCGGACTGCAGGATGCACTGAGATAAGACATACTGGGTCGTTTTTCCAAAAGGCTCATCCTCTCCCTCTTACTCCTACCTTCACGTTCATTATTGACATAAACACTCTCTTCCCGATGCAAACTTCGACCCACATTCATTTTCCGGCATGTCCCACAGGGATGGGCGACTCCCTTCAGAGTAACCTTTCCGATGTGGACCTCAAGTTGGTTACCGAGGCGCTTAATGAAATGGTATGAGCCCTCGAGCTGTTTTACTGTTTCTTATCTTATCCTTGGGTCGTGTTCTGAACATGGTTCTAGGAAAAGATGAACGTTTTGAACGAAGAGTTTGCCAATCACAAGGCGGAGGCTGTCCAGAGTGTCAGCCCCCGCTTAACAGAGAACCCTCACGTCCAGCCCAAGAAAAAGAGATTTGGCATGCTGTCCTTTGGCCAACTCTTCGTTCGCACCTCCTCGATTTTTAGTTCCAAAGAACCTGTTCGGAGCGAGGAGGGAGGGCCGAATGGCAGACTTGTAAGTCGTCTTCTTTCTCGAAATTCTCGCTGCCAACGCTAAACGCTACTAGGTTGTGGACACTCCACCTCATGGCGAAGGGGCGTATCACAATAGCAGTGAACAAAACGTTGTCGAGACCAACGACGCCTCCGAGACGAATGTCATTCCAACGACTCCGAGGATCACTTTGCAATCATTTGACATCTCGCACGAGCTTGGATATGGCTCTCAAGGTGCCGTTTACTTGGGCCGAACACGATACCTCAAGTCGGAGAAACTCTTCGCTATCAAAATAATTCGAAAGCGAGAAAGGGCAGAGCGGTCTGTGCAGCTTTTACTCAACGAGCAGCACATTCTTTCCCGGCTTCGTGGTCATCCACTGCTGTTGGAAATGGCGGCGAGTTTCCATGACTCGAAAAATTATTACATTGTCACGGTTTGTGGACCCTCCAATGTTTGTCTGGAGTTACTAATAATGAGGTGCTCTGATAGAATTATTGTAGTGGTGGTGATTTACAAAGTCTACTTGATGGGCAGAATGGAAAGCGATTGCCGATAGACCGTGTACAGTTCTTTATGGCGGAACTAGTGCGTCTTGATCATGCCTTTGCTACTTCTTGTCTAAATCTATTTGGGTTTTTTAGGTCTGTGGGGTGCATTACCTCCACAAGAACGGCGTTATACATCGCGACCTCAAACCAAGTAACATCCTCTTGTCGTCAACTGGTCATATCGTCATCGCAGATTTCGGCCTTGTTCGCTTCTCTGGCAACAAACCGATTGCGCCGCATAGAACCACCTCGTACCCTAAGGACAAGGTTGGGTCAGACCACTCCGATACTTGGTGTGGAACAGTGGAATATATGCCGCCGGAAATGATTGAAGCAAAACCATATGGACCTGCCATCGATGTGTGGGCACTTGGCATTATCATGTTCCAAATGCTTGAGGGAAAGGTCAGTTCAGTCTTGATCGCTTTTTATGCATTGCTGATGGTACATTCCAGCTGCCGTTCACTGGCTATGATCTGCGCAAGATCGAGAGGATGATTGTGTCGTCTCCCTTGCCTTGGACTATTCTCAAATGGGCAGACCCGGAGGCGATTGCACTCGTAGAAAAGGTGTGTATGAAAGACTATTTCCTTGGATTAATCGTCTAACAATACTACCTAGCTTACAGCCAAAAAGCCGGAGGAAAGGATAACGATCCCTCAACTTTACTCAGATCCATTCTTTGCTTTCGTGTATGTTTTCACTCAATAACGACGAATATCACAACTAATGATCTTCTCAGCTACTGGGATGAAATGGAATCCGCGACCGGAAAAGGTGAGCCTTTGGTTATTCCAACAAGTCGGTCAATTGTTTACCCGTTCTTTAGCCTCACCTGTTCCTCTGCGTGAAGATATATATATTCCTGGGACCCCTCTCGATATGAACGACCATCAAGGACTTCCATATCGTCGCGACCCCCATCCGGAGTATTACTTCGCAGACGAATACTTAGAGGCAGCCGAACCCCTCGCATCTCAACCCATCGAAATGGCCGACTCTACGGATTATATGCCAGAACCCCCGAAAGAATATCTCGGGATCCCTGGCCTCAGCCACGCATCCACACCCTTTTCATCACCCCTTCATACACCGCCGCTGGCTCCAAAATCCGAGGGCGTACAAACCCCATTCCAAGAAGCTTGGACAAAATTGCTTGAAACCGCGCCAGATACTTATGATGTCTTACGCGCGATCGCCGTCGACATGAAGATTGAGGAGTTTATCGAATTCTCCAAGAGGGTTTTGCCTTCGTTGACAGGACGCGCTGAAACGTCTCCACTTTCTGATTTCCTCATTATTCCAACCCCAACTTCGACTATGGCAGCCGTGTGTAATGATTTTGTTTGTGATCTACTGGAGGATTGTATCATCCCCCAGGATTTCTTCGAAGTCCCTCTTTCTTCCATCCCTCCCACAGACACCAAGTCCGCCAAGACTCAGGCCATTTCTTCAGCAATTCGTGATATTTCTCGCCCTACGGGACAGTCTCTCCTCGATTGGCTCTACCGGACGGCCAAACACGTCTTGAATCGTTTTCTTCCTCGTGCTACCTTCAATTGCAGTTAATTTATTTTGCTTTTGTCTTGTTCTCCTTCCTGTTACTTTCTCTTAAAGTCGCTCTTGATTATTCTTGTTTCCTTTGGGTTTATGTTTATCCTTGGTTTGCGTCCTGTTACTTGGCTCTCTTTCTCCCTATCGTCACTGGTTTTCCTTTCTTCTTGGGTCATTCGCTGTTCACTATCTCCCCCCTACTTTTCCGATGTCGTATTGCTTTAGTATCTTTGCTGCAGTATCTCTCTCTATATTTTTCTCTGTGTAGTTTTCCGATATCCTGCATTGTGCAGAATTTTGTTCTCTGTCTGTATTGCTACGAATCCAATAACTTAAGGATCCTATTACACATCCGGAGCTTCACTTAGAGCCGAAATTGATGGGTAAGTTGTACATAAACCTCACTCTGCTCGCTTTTAGGAATACCATCCGGCGAAAACACTGAATTTGAAAACAAAAACGATGGCATGACGACAAAGAGGAGCTGACTTACTCGTACACGTACTGTATTTGACTTACAAGATCAATGAAACTTCTGGTGTACAAAAACGACTGAATCCTTGCACAACCTGCAAGGCACCAAGCGTTTTCATACGCATACCCTCCCATTTCACTTTGTTGATCCAAACTCGGGCGCAGAGCACGAGTTACATATCAACATCACTGAAGAATGGCAACACCAATTTGCCTTTCAACAACTTCCAAGCCCACAACGCATCAACAACGAGGATGATCCAGAAACTAACGACAAGGCTCCCACCAAATACCACGGAATGGTAACGCCAGGCGGTGTCCGCTGTCATTCCAATTTGGGTGACAGTGATCGCCCAAGGAAGGACCCAGAATATGTTAGAGACGAGACTTTGGTAAAGATACCACCGAGGTACTGTTGCGAGAGGGATGGTCGCGAGCTGGGTGGAGACAGCATAGAAGATGTAGCACCAGTCGATAGTCTGTGAATCGATTATCAATGGGGGGGCTGAAGCCGAAATGGGAGAGTTCGAGTTACCTTCCACATTTTTGCGGTTATAATCGCGACAGGCTCCGAATCTGAGAGGAACAATGCGAATGACTCTGCACCCCAGATCGAGAAGAAGATGCATAACGGGACTTCGACGATCAAAGCGAGTATCAGAGATTTCATAGCAGGTTCGACGATTCCTGGTGTTGGGGTTCAGTTAGTCCTCTCGGGGTCGAGTTGGCATATAAGTGGACACGCTTACTCTTCATCTCGGGCTTCGTCATCACTGGGCGAAGTTCTTCGATACCCTTGTTTGCTCTCCAGGACCCCCATCGATGTCCGACGAATGCAAGACTCGACGCTTCCAGCGCCTGTACGGGGACCATGACCAACCCCCACCTAATCGTGTTGAATATGCCCCAGGCAGTGGCATAATCCGCACTCATGGTGATGATTCCATGAACAAGCCAAAGATACAATGCATTTCGTACTGCTGATTCTGTGAACATGAATGCACCTGGGCGCACCAGAACCTTCAACGCGGAGAGGGATGGTTTGATTCCTGATTCTTCTGCGCGTCTTCGGATGAACTGATTGCGATAGAGGAAATAAGCAAGGCCTGCGAAGGAAGCACCCATGTCACATGAAAGGCGTATGACGGCCTGCATGTTCACGGTAGGGGTGACTTGCTTGATGTGGATCTTGGAGATAAGAATTAGGTCAAGGAAGATGTTCACCAGAAATTTGGTGGAGCTGATGATTAGAGGAACATCTGGACGATCCAAGGCCCTGGTGGCGATTGAGACTGAATACTCTATGGCTGAGGACAGGGCGAGGAAAGAGGATATCCGGACGTATTTCAAGGATGCCTCTCGAACAGCTGCTGGGACGAATAAGCCTGCTAAGGTAGGAGATGCCGCGAGGAAGACGAAGGAAAGCAAAGTCCCCAAGATTATCTGAATGGTAATCAGAGTGTAGGCCAGTTGTAGACGAGACGCGAGGCTGCGCGAAGATTTGTCCCCAATGATAAGCCAGGAAGCTCGAGGTAGGCCTTCGTTGATGACCTCAATGATGACACCAAGGTAGGTGTATACATCAGTCGTTACAACTTGGCTAGAGTCGATGTTCGCAACCCAGAGTTTGCTCAGGGTGGAGTAAAGCGCTGGAAGCACAAACGCACACAAGTTGAAAGTGAGCGCTCCTTCATATCTTCCCGGTTCATCAGTATGAAAACAACCCAGGAGTTGGTCTTGTGTGATTTACCTTTGTCTATTCAGGTGATTGGAGAAAATTCGCATGACTGAGTGTTTCTGAAAATTTTCAACAGGTGGGATTTGGTTCGTGTGCTGATTGCTAGATCCACCGTCCCCTGTGATGTGGAGGTCTACTTCTTCGCGGACCTTGCTTTGTAAAGACATATGATGTTGGGGATAGCACACAATGAGGGACTAGAGGTGAATGGAGTGCCCAAGCGCCCAGAGTTGGGGGACAAAGGACAAGGATCGAAACCCACTTCTTCGCGGGTATTATACGGCTAGAAGACCATAGATAACATCACATAATAACGGTTACACGAATCCTTTGTGTACTAGCGTTATCATGGTAGGCTATCGTAGGGGGTTCGAACTTTAAAAGAGAGAGGAGTCACCTGAGTGGCATTGGGGTGTCTAGATTCCCTCTAGCAAGGTCACCATCTAGGATTACGACATTTGTTCGGCCCGCTTTCACATTCCCTGGTCATTCCCTCAAGAGTTGGCACCTTGTGGATGTAACGAACGATGTCACGAACTTGAAGGCATTAGGAAACAGGAATAGGTTCAAACAAACCACGTGTACTGCTCGTTGGTTGCGGCCTCGTCAATTCTCATCCAACCATGAGTGCATGAGCTTGAAACCATTTTTTTCTCTCTGAAAATTTGCGCCGTGCCTTGGATTCGGCATCAAATGTGCAACACTTTTGATAAACCTGATTGGGCAGCACCCTCGCTGTCTGTGCCCGACAGAGGCTGGGCGTAGGTCACCGGAGCGTTATGGAATTTGTGATGTTGCGGTGCTGATAAGGGCATGCGCACCGAGAGGCACCATAAATCACTTCATGTCGATCCTCCGACATGAAACCCTGTCAACACGCAGCTTCTTCCCAAGAAGGTGATAGTCTTGAGCACGACGATAGCAGCTTTGTTGAGATGACGACCTGACATTATCTGAAGGTTCGCCACACGAACGGTGTCGAGCCTACGAGCAACTGGAATAAAAACTTTGGCCGGAAGTTCACCAGGACGAAGTTTTCAATGAGGGGGAGAGAAGATGCTGAGAAGGGAGTGGATTTTGTCGAGCCCGGTAAAGTCGTCTCCGATAACCGGTGCGACGTGGGATTCTCGATGGGCGCTACGATGGCCAAGAGTAACTTGGAGACATCGCCACATGTCACCCGTAGATTTGCAGAGATTTTAGATGCAGAGGATCGACTCGGCCCTAATATTGATGAGGCCATTCATCGATGACGTCGTCATACGTCGCCAGCAGCTGCAGAGCAGGACATTCAGCAAGCATAGATACGAATAGTCCAAGGCAAAGGAGAAAACACGATCATCTTCTCAATCTTACGGAGATCCTAGCCAGTGAATGGCAGCTGAAATGTACCATCAGCAATGCATAAAAAGCGATCAAGACTGAACCGACCTTTCTCTCAAGCATTTGGAATACGATGTCATTCGCCCTTTCCTCCTCGCTTCGGTCAGGTTCCTTAGAACCGAAAATCGAGAAGCAAACGAGGAATTGGCCAACAGATAGCATTCCAAGTTGGGGACTGAGGCTCTGGACAATCTCCGCCTTATGGTTGGCAGACTCTTCGTTCAGAACGTTCATCTTTTCCTAGAACCATGTTCAGAACATAACCTGGATAAGACACCAAGCCAATTGTGGAGATGTTGAAACGGCAGAACCGGAATTGTTAGAAAACACAGCTAGACTTACAAAAGATAGAACCAAAGGTCAGGCCCAGGAGTTGTGAGGGATGTCGAAGCGCTAGAAGGAAATGACAAGGCCGAAATGTTCGTGTTGTTTGGCATTGACCTCGGGGATAAACAGACGGAACCTGGTGGTAACTGGCGCAAAAATTCCAAAGAGACACCATAAACGTTCAGTCATTCCTTGGTTCCAATTACTACAACAAAAATAAGAAACAAATCCTATGTCCCGACAACCCTTGACATAAATAAAATCCAAAAACCAGTAAGTACACAGTCCGTCAATCATTCTCGTGTATAATCTGGTGGTTCTTCTACAACTTGAACAGCTGCGACTTGGCTTGCTCGTATACGGACCCCACTATCTTGGTGTCGAACCGTCTGGATAGCCACCGGCACAGTCGGCATGCTCGGCGGGTCTGGCGGAATCACAGGATTTGAACCAGCCGATAAACCACTCCGTCCAAATCCTCCCCTTCCAACTGCTGGATCAACTTGTGTCATAACTTGCTGTTCTGGCGAGGAGACTAGTGCGTCCGTGGCTGACCACCTTGGAGGAGTGACGAATGGACTCGCTGGATAACCTGGTCCAATTTCTGGCCCAAGAACACTCCTGGCGCTGGCTCTATCGGAGCTGCGCGTGCCTCCGCGTCTGCGCCGTAGGACGAAAAAGAATAGGAAAAACACAGCGAAACCGACAGCGAAGATAGTGGGCACGATGATACCGGCTAGGGCACCATTAGAGAGCCCACCCGAAGGGCCTGGTGATTGGGTTGCAACTCCGGGAGATACAGAGGTGGTGGGAGATGCAGAGGTGGTGGAATTACTAGAGTTGGTAAATGTGGCATTGCGCACCAGGAGATAGTCCAATGAAAGCGGTGTCGTTGCCGAATTCCCCCAGTATGTGACCTCTAAGCGATGTAGACCAGGTATAAGGTCGGGTGTTTCGAAGAAAAGCTGGTCGTATTTGCTTTGTGGAGTTGTGCCGACAAGTCCCTGGAGAGTAAAGTTTTGTGGTGTTCCCCCATCGATGGCAAAGGAGCCGGAAGCAGGAGCGAAAGGTAATTCGCTAGGTACATGACCGTACCATTGAAGCGATTTCCCTTCATGAGGCAAAAGTTAGTGGCAGGAGGAGAGATAAGTAGGACACGAACCAATAAAGTCGAACATAACTTTCCCACCTGTTATCTGGGTCATGTTGACAATACCCTTCAAATCCGACCAATCGTTTCCAGAGTATTGAATACTAGAATCAGTGCTATCAATGCAGATGGTCGCATTATCCAAAGGGACATCTGCGGAGGGTACATAAAGCACGTAGTCGAAGCGCGCTGGTAGACCATTGCTGGCCACGTTCAGCGTGAAAGCGTGATTCCCGTCCGCCAGATCACTTGCAGTACAGTAAACCCAGTGTTCTGTCAAGTCGATATTCGTTGCTGCAGAACTATTGGCAAAGGTTTTCTGATCCATAGAACAGGTCAAGGATGGGTCTTGTGCCTGATTCTGGGGTGCACCTAGGGAGATACCGATCACATCCAGCCTCGTACCTACAGCAGCCTCAGGAAAGCCATTTAAAAAATCCAAAAAAAAAATCCAAAAAAAGACCGTACCTCGAAAGTCGAACGAAAGACTGTAAGTCCCAGCACCACCTGTCTTATGAATTGTCTTGTTGAAAGCAGACCCATAGATATCAATCTTCACTTCCGTGTCGGCATCTTCGGTCCACCCACTGCTATAAGTGATTAACGACGATGTATCGTCGACCAGTATTCTTCGCGGGACGAATGCAGCCGGACTGGTCATAGCAGATCAGTGAAAACGGATGATAAAAAGTGGGGGGAAGAGGTCAGGCCAGTCAGGCCTCGAACACGGGGGTCCCCCAAGGAGGAAGGGTCCTGAGCGGAGAAGGCCATCAAACGATCCTCATCTCTATGTGCGTATGTTTGCAGCTCTTTCCAGGTCTACTGTTGTGTCATTGTTGCAAGTGCATGCAAGGGCGTACAATTTGAGCCTGATGAAATGGGTGGTATGTTGCGCACATACCGATCTATGTGTTGGAACGCTACGGTTTGCTGAAGCGCATGTGAACCTCTCGCCGTGTAATCGATATCTTCGCTCGCACTTGCAGACAGTATGGGCCAAGCGCAATTGCGTGGCAAGTCCGAGTCCGAGGGACCTCTCCCTGTCTGTACCACAAGTTATAATAAGACTCGGAATGGGTAAAATTTCTAGCACCAGAGATAGTTTAACTTTTCGACTCAAATGGCAGAGATGGAAGATATTGATGAACAATTCAAGTTCATAGTGAGGAGAAAAGCGAGATATGTGCATTGTATAGGTAGCAATGGATAATAAATAACAATTTGCAAGATAATGAAAAAAAGAAGAGAAGAAATCAAGGCTGCACAGTGCAGGCCCAAAGGTGGTATTGATATGGGAGTTTCCGGTTCATCATCCACTTGAGAGAGTGTCAGAACGAAGGATCCCTATTCAATGGGAGTTTCCGGTTCATCATCCACCTGAGTGTCAAAACGAAGGATCCCGATTGAGCGCTGGTGGTCCCAGAACACACCCCCGACCAATCAGGGTCATGCATCCAGTCAATTGACCTGGGAGCGACTATTCCTCGGTTGTGCATCTCCCATTCTACATGCCAGAGTTCGGCGATGAGAACCTCGTCCAATGTGCGGATTTGAATGGATTTCAATGTCCTCCTCGTGGTGATGATGGCGGAGGCGGTGGTGATGAAACGATCATGTCGATGATGTTTACCGCGACGGCGAGTTTTGAGCGAGATTACGATTCAGGTGCTGGC
>ML208399.1:2633-35218 GCA_004369065.1 Pluteus cervinus
TAACTCACTCGGTCCATTTTCATCACTTTGTAGATAACCTCGGATCAAGCTTATCCTCCCCTTGATAGTGTTCGACCAACCGCCGGCACCCAACATGCAGGTCAATCACTTACATGGCCGAAGGGTATACGGAAGTAAAGCGCTTGGGCATCACCATCTCCTTTCCCCCAACGTCCACTCCTTCGTTCCATACTCTGGAATGTCGCCCGACCATCGATGCAGATGGAGATAATAGTCCATATCGGACCCCGGACAACGTCCCACTTACGACCGCATCTGGAGCCTTGATTGATCATGCCTTCAACGCCCTGAACACTTGGTCGTTGACGAATACGTTATTCTTGGTCAACAGTACGTATTTAAGCCTCATGTTATCGCCTTAACTTTCTCATAGTAATTAACGTATGGTATCATCTGCAGGCCGCAACAAATCGAGGGTGTTGGCGTGGCTGCACACGTTTACTTCTTGGAACATCCTAGCCTTCACCGGCGTACATTCCACGACTTCATCAGCTGACAAAAAGTCCGTTTCTCATCGAAACGGAGGATCATCCATTTGGAGGTACACTATATGTTCTGGCCCACACACATGAGCCCACCTGTTACCGCCGCATTCGATGACACAAGCGCCGACACTTACGAAAGCTCTCCCGCTCTCAGTGTAAGTTTGATTGGCGGCAAGTTTATGGCAGGATGACAAGTCCCGAGGTCTTACTCTCCGTCAAGGAACTTGACATGTGGGGGAACGTAGGTGTATGTTCAACATACCCCAGATCACGATAGTCTTACACTGCCAGGACCGTTTGATTTAAGCAAGTCTGCTGACCGAAACCCTATCTCTAATGCCGAATGTTCAGCGCTGGCGTTTATCTTCCCTTTGCAGGTTTGCTTATATCCCTTGCAAAGGCTTGGGCCGGCCATGGAGTTATCACTGGGGTTGATACGGTGGCTTCGAGAGGCTGTTTTACCTGATGGATAAACGAGATTCCGCGGTTGAGAAGAAATTTGGAATGTTTCCGTTGCAAGGTGAGTTATGTACATGTCCGGATGTTTGTAAATGCTCGGGGATACCAATTCGACTTGATTATCCCCCTATGTTCCACCATATCCGCCGTGTGTGCCCTGCTTCAAGGCATCTAAGTCTCGAACACTCATCCAAAGTTCCTTTTTCATAGTCGTAGTATACTGACTGCGGGCCTGACTCAATCCTTAGAATCCTAGTAACCCTCGTATTCGGATAAGGGTATCCTCCCGGAGCCGTTTGGGTCGAGGTAGCTATCTACACGAGGCCATATCGTATAACTCTGTGGAGCGATGCCTCGAGGGCTTATACGACGGCGAGGCGGGATATCCGTGGTCCTGGTCCGTTTTCCCCTTCCTTCTCATCCTCATTGTCGAGAGCCGAGGTCCAGTTTTGGGCGTTATTAAGGTTAAAAAACGGTCATATAGTCGCTAAGCAAAGAGGGGATCACTCATTAAAACTCATTTTTCATGGGGAGCAAGGGAAAACCGCACGCCGAACAGCAACCAACACGCGGGGGAAAGCTGAGCATGTTCCGAGCGTAGACCATGCGCAGTCACCGCAATTGCCGTGAGGGATCAGCACTACTATGGCGTCATAGCTTTCAATCGGTTACCAGGCCCATCCCGACGCGAGAATTTACCCCCGATCATATACTGTATGTTAAATTTGATGAACAGGCGGAAGCAAAACGACACTTGTGGAACATCGATCATAGAATCCCAGATGGTCTTTCAACTTGATAGTAGGTGTGTATCAATGACGTCGCTGGGATTGAATGTTGAATGGCAGGCGTCGAATTACCCCGGATTATCGATCGAGGTCATTCCGCTGATTCAGTGACTCTTGAGTGATGCTGGTGGGCAACGTGGGTATGGTTGGAGGCAGGGATTTCAATAAGTCCCCGTCAGTATCGGGGAAATGTTCAACTCTCCACTCTACACGTTGATAGTGCATACTAGCGCGGAGGCAGATGGCTGTTCGCCAGAGTCATAGTCAGAAAGGTAATTTTTCATAAAAGTGAAGCGAGCGCCACTGCGCGCATTGCAGAAACCTAGAAGGTGACGGCGTTCAACATAGTTTCACATGGCTCTTGACGGTTGACTTGATAAGAATGCAAAATCGCTGAAATGAGGAAATCACCCAGGATAGGACAAAATCACGATGCAACGTTGCAGCTTCCCAACCTATACACCAGATATCAGCAACAGCTAAAGGAGTACGGGGATGAAGACATTGTATACGTAGCTAGGCGTTCGCTGCTGGATCCGAATATCTCCCTATGGAAGATAACCAGGAGGGGATCAGCAAATCATCCGTTGCGTCATCGTCAGGTACTCACATTCATCCGCGCAGAGGCGCCGGGGATGTCTCCACTAGTTCATTCCAAACTTCCAATCATTGTTCCAAAAGTCCGACAAACTGCCGTCCCTCTCCTCGAAGACACTCACAGACGTAAAGCTTAACGAAAACACAGCAGGGGCCGACGCTATGCGACGCACATGGGAGGGAATTATCCATCAATCATCGGCGCCTGTGGACCAGCGAGGAAGGCATGACATCATGAGAACTGTGCCCCAAACCCTGAAGAAACCGATCAACGTCATTGAAAATTTGAGAAAACGAGTAATAAAATGCAGTGCAAGGCTTGGGATGGGAACGTACTTTGTCCTTTCGCGGGGATGAACAGAAGCTGAACACGTTGCAGCAAGAGAAAATTGTGACGGCGCCTGGGTCACGCGAGTTAGCGGACTGACGTCATGTTCGTCTGGTAACCCCTTTCAGCTTTGCTCTCGTGAACTTGTCCACATCTTTGCTAGGATCCGAGGAAACTTTGACGAAATCCAGGTTTCAATCACTATCATATAGTCAGTGTATTCCCATCAACGCTCTTCAGCGCGGAACTTACTCAAATTCAGGGGAAAATATCATAGCTAACGAGCTGCGTTTTTCGGCGACCATAATTTTGCGGAGTCTCGGTCTCGGGAACTCAATCAATACACGGTAGGCTTACTTTGTCCCCATGTTCCTATGTGTTAACGGCGAATATACCACAGCCGAACCCTCTAAGTGGTGCGAAGGCCTCTAGAGAGAATGCCACCTCGTCGAAAGCGACAGTCAGTTGACCACTCAGTCGACAACCCGGCTACCAATGACTCACGGAAACGAGCGCGTCTGGATCTGCGTACTACGGCTGTGGTGGCAGTGAAATCAGAGGTTGATATTGCCCTTCCCTCGCTACCCACGGAATCTAAGCCAGATCTAAATGAAACTGGGATCGCGTCGTTACAGTCAAGGAAGTTGAAGGTGCACGAGAGCTTTTCCACAACTTCCCCATTCCCCGACTGGCCGAAACCAACACCCGAGGAAGCCTTGGAAGTGTACGATCTCTTGTCTAAGGCACACCACCACGGATCTACACCGCTGCAGCTAGAATCTCGCGTCGACCGACGCGCTCCCTCCGTTTCCCAGAGCACGGGTGAGACAAAGAATTCTGCAGAGACTTGCGGGAATGTCTTGAACGTGTTGGACGCATTAATCGGGGTCGTGCTTTCTCAAGCAACGTCAGGAAAGGGCTCAGCCGCAGCCAAGCACAATCTCGACCAGACTTTCAGCCCTGGCTCCAAGAACGGGCTCAACGAGAAGGGGTTGAAGGCGCTAGCAGAGGCACCGAAATCGGAGGTCGTGGAGGCCATTCGACTTGGAGGTCTGGCGAACAAAAAGGCAGACGTGATTCAGAGTCTCCTGAAAGAAGTGAAGCGTAGATATGGGCGGTATTCCCTCCAACATCTGGCCGGTGAGGATGTGGACGGAATAAACCAACAGGCTCCAATAACAGACGACGAAATCATGAAGGAGCTCATTTCCTATCCAGGAATCGGGCCAAAGACAGCTTCGTGCGTCCTCCTATTTTGCCTGGCTAGGCCTTCATTTGCGGTCGATACACACGTTTTTCGATTATCCAAAATGTTGGGTTGGGTTCCCAGGAGCGTTAAAGCGGACCGGGTGAAAGCTCAGATGCATTTGGACCTAAAAATCCCAGATCACTTGAAATACGGGTTGCACGTCTTGTTCATTCGGCATGGGAGGGTTTGTCGTGGGTGCAAAAAGGCGCAGGAAAATCCTGGTGATGAATCCAACGAAGCGGAATGTATCCTCAGGGGTTATTTGCAGACGAAGGCCAGAGCGAAGGGTAACGCTGAAGCCACCAAGGTCAAACAAGAGTGACTGATGTCGAATGATGTAGCGGATCTTCTCCGTCAGTATGATTTCGTCCCCCTTTGCTCTGACCACTCACTTTCGAGTTACCTCCTTTTCCATCGCGCTTTCTACTCTCAGTGAGCTAATCACAATCCTCGGCCGTACGACATTCGCCTCCGCCAATTCTAGAACTGCGCACTTGGCTTCGTTCAGCGAGGAGGGGGGTTGCGTCCAATCCGTTTATGGCAATTTTCTCTTCGAGAACCCGATCAAAAATCAATTAAAAGGCTGATAAACGAGCCACCAGAAATACTCCCTTTACGCTAACCTGAAATATCTGTTATCTCTTGTCTAATCGGATTTGTCCTCTCTCCAATCGCGGAATAAAGGCTGAGAATCGGGATCAGTTCAGGGGGTCAGCTGGTACGGAAGCAACAAAATAGCAGAACGTTCGAACAGACCTTTACCTTCCCCTCAGGTAAAGAAAGAGGAGCGAACTGTCGCCGTTGTTTCAGAAGATTAATTGATGAAAGCAGAAATGGTATTTTTCGCCCAACTCTTTTTTTGTCAAGGGATTGGGTTCCTACCTGCTGGCTTGCGCATTGCGTGCTGCCAAAAACACCTTGAATGGCCTTCAGTTCCAACACGAGTAGTCCACGTTGCGCCTCTGGGACATTGCCGCAGACCATGGTTGGTTAGTCCCTCCACTCGACTGCTCACTTGACAAAAGCCAGTGTGAAATTCCTGTGAATGCCCAATGGGTGCAGGTCGAGCATCTTCTGATGGACAATCATAACCCTCACCAAAATACGGCTTCACCGGCGGTATTGTAATCCCTTATATTTTGCCTCCACTCCGCAATATCTGATAGGATTTCCAACCCACGAATCCATTTCCATTAGCGTGTGTTGGGGTTGTGCAGGAGATCGCAGATAACGTTCGTACCTTGGGGTGGTGGCGTATGTAGTGGCACTCCGCCCACCCTGACCGCTTGATTTGCATCTCATCAACGCTAGATCATCGTTGATGCTGGACCATTTACACTATCTAGCCAGGCAGGATGCAAATCGCCTTCCGAGTCGTGTAATATGCGTGTTGGAAGCGTATAACGTAGCCATCGAGACTGACATACCAGCGGATACTAATACCAGAACCCCGCTAAGCCTTCGACCTGTCGGACTGACCCTTGCGGGTACGCTTGATGCCGACGGGTCGTGACTTCAATTGAAAACTGCCACCTGTTGTCCGTTTTGGTTTTGCGATACTCGTGTTGCAGATTTCCATTTCCGTACTCCCATGGCTATCAACTAAGTTTCTCGCGTAGATATCTCCCTGAATCATCAATGCGAGTTGAAAGTCAGTGCGCACCTTCCAACGGAAGGACAGTGGGGCTGGTGATTCTAGATCTAGTGATCCAAAGTCTCCGTATGCGGCAGAGCTGATATCCCTACACGCCACAGAATACTTCGGTCTAAGCGCAGGCTTTGATAGCTCCATGCTCCAAGACAATTATCTTTTGTGTTTGAATCGAATTCTGTTGCAGCTTGAGTGGCCATTTGAGAACTTCTTCGTCGTGCTTGCATCCGATCGGGCCGTGTCCAACCATGCCGCCCACTCAGCATAGATGTGCCTCCAGACACACGTCTCTCTGACTGGCCGAGCCGCTGAGGACAGTTCATAGCGTCTTGACGCGGAAAGTAAAAGCTACTGGCGTACATGTTACGATGGAAGCCTCAGTTTACTCTGTTTTCATCGCATATTGAACAGGGTGGGTGCCAGGTAGTCTTTCCCCAATGAGCTCGTCGTTCAAGATGCCAAAGGCAGCGAGATACGAAGGTAGATATCGGCTAGAGGTTTGATCAACAGTGTCTGTGTCCCTCAGTTGGAAGGAAAATCGCAAACCTCATACATACAGTACATCGACAAGATTCCAGTGGACAGGGAGCCTTTAGCGCCCGGATCTTGTCATCAGAAGAATTGGTCGTGCCTTCGAGCGGCTAGTTGCACCTGTAATTTGGACCAATGGTGGTAAATCATGCATACGTCCCTTATAGAGCAGGGCAGGCTATCTTCCGGTTGGAAAGGGAAAGCAGTGCAGCATAATTAACTGGAATATCACCGGAATTCGGATTACCACTTCAAAACATACTTGTACTCGCAATCCCGAAACTGAGATCCCTCTAAAGCCTGGGATTTCGCATCTAGAGTCTAACTGCGATCTGCAACTAGACTTGATTTGTTTGAGATATTAATATTTCTCTGGAAAGAGTTGGTCGACATACATTCAAAGTTACTCAACCAACGCAGTGTCTGTTGCGCGATCACGACGGAATCTTCGTAAGTCGGATGGGAACGACGTCGACCTGATGCACTGCAAGACGATTAAGGTGCTGGGATCCTTTGAAATAATACCCATTCGATTTCGGCCGAGATTAGAGACCGCTCTTATTGTCTTTTTATCGACAACTTACCACCGCTCCCGAAGGCATACCCGTTTTGGTATTTTCCTCCGGGATACCTCTGTGATATCCCCCGCCCTCGAGACAATTGCGAATATGTTATCCTCCTTTCGTACGTTCCAATTTCTCTTTTTGTTAATTACGAATTTCTAGATGAGGTGTTTAGTTACCGAGGCAAGGGCGCCATTTCGAACACTCACTCAAGAGGCAAGAGCGCGATCTTATACAAGATTAACGAGGCGAGTTTGATCTCGTATAACCGATATAGTCTGTCCAAGAAAAGGAACTTCGAAGATGTGATTAGACTTTAACTACGTCAAGTCAGGTCCAATAACTCACCGTGCGTACGTAGGAGCACTAGCACTGTATCCCCATACGCCTCTCTCTGTACTGTTCGCCGCACGGCCCCATGAATCGCATTTTGACCGACCTGAGCCATTTGGAAGTTATACCCCCACAACACCAGAGTTGAGAGGTGGAGGGCGTCGTCAGGTAGCAGACAGAAGCATAGCACGTGTAGAAGTGTCCTCCGATCGTGTTTCTGTATTGACCATCAACCAAAGATCAAAACCTAGATACGGCCTGTGTATACCTTATTGTCTAATTGTCTTCACCTGGGTATTCGTTCAATAACCGCTGACACTTCGAGTGTAAGTAACCAGCAACCAGTACAAAGCTATGCAGACGGGGCGGCAGTACTTACGTCCAACCTGAAGGCACTGCGAGACATAGGGTGCTCCGACGTCGTCAGGTCGTAACTTGTGAGGATCGATCTTGCGTCCAAGAGAGGATGGCGATCATCCGGGCCAGCCGGGCCGGTGTCCTCGACCCTTTTGGCAACTGTTAAATACTCGAACTTGAAGAAATGACCCTACTGGATGCCAGAGTCAAGTGATGACTTTGGTACTGGTCCTAGTTCGATAACCTGAGCTATCGGTTTTTTCTCCGCAGGAAGGTAGATAACTGTGCCTCAATGAGCAGATTATACTCGCATTCGTACAATCTGGTGAAGTCATCTGCTAGTGCTTCGCCCATCGCTGGCCCTTGAGATATGGCATTCAGGTCTAGACTCTGCAGTCAATGATGACAGAAGCGGAAGGCGGTCGACAGAGGACCTTGCATATTTCCTTTTTCCTACAGCAAGGAATCCCAGCCGCCTGGGACCTCAAGGGTCAACTAGAAAGGTTAGGATTGTCAAAGGGAAACCTGAGCGATAGGTCGCAGAGAGAAGCACGTGTGTCGCAATTCGTGCTATCTAACCAATAGCACTGGTGACAGCATGTTCATGGAATGGAAGGTTTGCGTATGCTCTCCGCCAATTTCTACCCATCTAGATCCCAGAAAGAAGGGTTTCGAGAATGGCGAAAGGTTCACCAACCTTACGAGACTACATGTCTCGATCTCCTTGATCAAATTTCAAGGACACTCGCCCTCGATGTCCGGGTGAGCTCACCCCAGAACTGCTGGTAAAGATGGTTCCACACCCTTCGGCGTGAATAATGGCGGAATCTACCTGTACTACGTTATCCCATAGCAACATCGATCTGAGGAATTCTTACCTCTAGAACCTGTCGGTTCTCTTTCCACGAAGTCCGGAAGATTGGACCGTTTTTGACTCTCCCCTTGTCCGAAGAGAGGTCTGAAGATTTCGAAACCGTGAACTGGAAGGGGGATCACTGCGAAAAGGCTAATTTCCTCTACTACAAGACACACAGGCCGAGAGACTCGTGTTCTGGGTCGTCATCTTTTCGAATAACAGAGGAATGGTTGAGGGTCGAGCCACGCAGGCGACCATCTGGAGCCGTGATAACCTGAAATGGCGTACGTGTACACCGTCCTTCGGAAGAAAGCCGAACTTCAGAAGGCTCTTACTATGGAATACCAATCAATTCAGTTCCCAAAAGAAAAGAAAAACTTGGGTTCCTACGGGACCTGCTCCGCCTCTCGACTTTGAGGCCTCAACAGCATTCTGACCACTTGGGGCTACCGAGAAATCCGGTAAGCCAAATAGCAACAGACGACAAAACCCATGACCCAGGAGTTCTATCAGAGGGGTTGTCAAATGTCATGCTGACCATTCACGCGGAATTCCCAACATCGCCGAGTCGCCAGATCGCGTTCCACAGCCGTCTCCGAACGTGGTGGCTCTTCCGTTGTACCATAGGACGAGTGGAGATCCAGATACGCATGCATATATGGCACCGCGCTGTTGATGCTTCTCGAGCATCCTTCCTTCCATCGAGTCAGCCGACTGCCCACAATTCGGAATAGTGGATTATTCACCAGTAATCTGGTCCGCCGCTAGCTCCATCGCAAATACGGGCATCAAACGGAGCACAGAGCAACCAGAGCGAGCACGGTGAGTATGGTAAAAAGACAGGAAATCCACAACCAGTCGCGACTGCCGCGACCTGAACAAAGATGACGTCATCAACATTCTGCTCGCACTTGCGCAGGCCGCAACAGCCTTCAACACCACCAACGAGGACAGCATAACATCTTGAATTCATCTTCGCATTCAACTTCAAAGCGAGTAAACAGTCGTCCTTGAAGCGTTTAGACTTCAAAGACGTTCTTTCGGAAGCGATTTGCTCTTTTTGAACCCCGCCCCTTTCTCGACTCTGTCAAACGGAAATGGGCAAGTCCAGTCTTCCGCAAACGGGGCGGAGTAGGGTCAAGGCGAGTGCCTGGTACTAACGTCGACGATTTCTTATCAGTTTGATCTATTATGAAATTCGCCAGCCCGGGGGTAAAGGTGGTTTTTGTCTTCAAATCGATGGTGAATCCCCTCACCTCGACAGAAATGGCGCTGCAGCGTTGCTAGCCTAGCTTCTCCACGCCGAGGTTGGAGCTAACTTACAACGCATATACTCTGGGCTTCTCTTTGTCGGACCGGAGATACGCAATGAGTTCACTTCCTGCAGAGATCTCTTGACTCGGAGAAGTCCAACCCTGCCAGTATTTGATATCATTCAAATCTTTGCTATGGGCCTGGCGGGGTCCTGGGCCTCGACGAGATTCAAATTCTCAAGTTGTATTGGATGCCCTACGATCTTGTGTTGAATTACACCGAAAATGGGGCTGTGTTGACGAGATGGACGAAAAAGTAGAGATGCGGCCCTTCCTTCGTTGGGAGGTGACATCATCGCGAATTTGACCTTTCCGTCATGCAAATCGCTACACAGAATCCGTGTCAACCGTGAGTACAGGTTTTTCTGGTTGAGGGTGAGTGGAACTTTCTAATCATCTTCCTTCGAATACTCCCTTGCGCTTTAGGAAACGTACATTATGCCTCGTTTTCCACCCCAATTCCTATGTCAGTTTCTCAAAGCGGCAGAACGCAAATCCCCAAATCATACTGCGTCCTGAAGTCCTCTTCTATTCGACGCCGCGTGCACTCTCTCACTGGTCATGCAAAGGCTCCAGCCAGGACTCACCGGACCGATGTTCCTTTGCCCATTCTACTAACCACCATATCGAAATCAACATCATCCTAATATACTTCCAGCCCTCCGTGTTTCCGACCGCAAGGAGTTAGGCGAAGCACAATGTTCCTTCGGCTGAGGGACCGATAGCTGGGTGATTACGATCAGACGGAAGAATTTCCGTGTTTGCCTCCGCTGAGGTCCCAAGATCCTTTCCAGACGCCCTCGCAGGCCGGGAGAAAAGGTAATTCCAGCTCGCGTGGTTACGGTATCTTACTTGACTTGCAGAAGCGGATGGTTTGACTGGAACAACACTGCATGAATGCAGACCGCGGACATGCCCACGAGGCCAAATTCTCATGAGCTCAACCTTTGGGAATTTCTGCTCAGGCACAGATAAGATATTTTCTCGAGGCGGAGTTATCTTTGCAGGATTCTCTTGGCTCAGGATTTCCAGGATCCTCAAAATGGGGTTCCGGTTCCGAAACAACGGAACGCACAAAGTTCAGTCATCCGCAAAAGGCAAGTCGTAAACGAGGGTCCGGTCAGTTTGCACCCCCGTTTATGCAACGCCGGTCGTTTGCTTGGTTGATCCTGCAGCGAAGGTGCTAAAGATGACAGACACAACACCCAGCTGATAAGGCACGCGACGACATAACCCTCAAGTTCTCTCACTCACTCATCCCTCTTCTGATTTACACAGGCCTTCCGTGGGTTCAGGAATGATGGTCGCAGGGAGTATCATTGGTGCAGTCCATGTAAGTCCAGCATCGTAATGTTCACGTAGGCGGAGGGTTGACAGAAAATGTTCGGATCCTTTACAACGAGCAGGACTATCGTCCGACCATTGCAACTGGCATGGAATGATGACATTATGACATTTTAGCTGGTCATTCGTCTCCACCTGAACATGGAGAGGTCATACGAAGACAGGTCTTTGAAGCTTCCTCTGAACATTGCTCGTCCCCTCAAATTCGAGACCCTAGTTTCCAACATCTTCATCATTCTTATCAGGCGCACGTGCGTGAGCTCTCCCTTCATGAGTCCTCGCTTCACTGCCACCTGCCCACTACTAGATCTTCAAGCAGTGTTCCATTCTATGTAAAGATTCTAATCATCTTCGATGCAAACGTTAATCTCTGTACCTGCCACTAGATTGATTTCTTGGGCGCCCTGCGAGCGCTTGGTACCGTATCCGATTAGGCAGGTGGCATTCGAGGGTGTGGTACGTTCATGTACTGTCATGAATCTCCACAAGACCATCTTCTGCCATCGTGTGCTATATCTTCAGACCGAGCATATCCTCGTATTAATAGACTTCAATCCACGTGTGGGTAGTATGGGTTATGAGAGATTCGGAACTGCTGCCAGCTTCCTGAAAGGCTACCGAGATCTCTATCAGGAAAGTCTGCGATATGTCAAGTCATTCCTCATGTGTCGACTCTTGTCTTGAGCGCTGTTTCCTGAATTCCATACTGTATGCTATATTTTCTTCCGTTGTCGACACCCTCACCGGTGATTGGCAGCATTTAAGGAACACCCTCCGAATAGAGCAAGAGCTCGCTTACGAGAACATGTGCCACACTGTCCATATGCTGGGCTTGCACCCCAATTTTCGACGCCCACTATCACCCTCTTCTCATTTTGCCTCCGTGCATAATTTGCCTCCGTTAGGTGGTGGACGCATCCCAGATTGGAATAGTTTGAGAGGATGGATGGAAGGTTTGGTTCGCACTGGAGATCATATTGGAGAGGTAAGTTTATACCGCATTAGACACTCCTCGAATCAGGCCGAGAGAATCCCTGGAGTTCAAAGGGGTGCATTTGGGATATCCTGAACACCCTATTCTTTGACTATATGCGGTTTGGAATTGCTTGACCATATTTTATACTAGGCCTATCACGTCCTATCCAACGGCACCGGTCAGGTCGGTGCATCATCTGTCAAGCACGTCAAGCCTCGGTCATGCTGCTAAAGCCGACGGCGCTCGTGCAGGGCGCCTGTTTGCCACATAAGCACTGCTTTAAGGACTTCGATAAGCACCAACGGACCCGATGGAAGTAGTCCTCGATCGCGAGTCACAGAGAAGATACCGCGGCACCGTGCTCAACTTGTGCGCATATAATCATGCACTTCATGAGGTCTTATTCTTTCTTTTGACTTCCACCCATCCTAGACGGACTTGTGCAGAAGAAAACGATCTAGGTTGCGATTTCCCTCGTTGATTGATTCGCGATATCCCAACACCCTCTGGAACGGCTTAGCGCACGGCGTCATCCCATGCATTCTGGGTCGAAAAATCAAAATCGCCCACGCCGCTACAGGGATTATACAGCGCGCTACATCTTCGTGTATGTGTTTTCCGCGGAGAATTCGAGCGTCATACGTCAAACAGCCGTTTCGAGCTGTCTCTGTCCTGACCTCTTGCGATGCCCCCATCTTGGCTCGTCCTAAACTAGATCAATCAGCTATGTCCGTCTGGTACTCTTCGACGTCTCCTTTGACTTTGACAGAGGTGGAGTAGTTCCCCACTTCAACCATCTGACAGTGTACGCTCGGGCCTCTGAACTTCTTCCTTCCCATGTTTATGAATCCCGAGGGTCTGGATTGCCTTAGGCGTGTTTTCTTCCGACGGGACTTGGGTTTTCCAACTCTGATCTCCTTTCTTCACGGACGGACATGACTTGCGCGACCTCCGTACCTAGGCTGCAAAAAGGCTTTTGCCTGTTCGGTTCACGCATACTAGAGCCGCCTCTGGCAGTGTATTCTTTTCGAAACGCGGCCTTTGCGTTGGGATGTATCATGCTACGACCATGCTATTTGATCAATTGGAGTAGGTCATCCACTCCCATGATCTGTCCACCCCTCCCATCTTACGTTGTAAGTTTCCCCCGGCGACAATAGGCTTTGAAACCACGCCACCACGCTGTCTGGTTTCGTTCAACTCAGCCAACAACATCCTGATCCGTTTTATCCTCTTGATTGGGCCTCACCTGCTCGCAATCTGACCAATACCGACCTGCCCAATCCATTCCTAGTTCCGTGGTCACTCGATTCCGTCATGCCCATTTGCATTTCACATCAGCCCAGCATTCCCATTGCTCAAGATGGAAGAAATTTCGTGCACGGACCCCTATTATCGCGTCATGGCGCTAACAGGTTCTGAATCCTCTGGAATTATGCGATATCTAGCGTAGATGACGATTCTAATTTTCGGGCACTCCTTCAACCACGGCTTGGCTTCCCTCAGGTTCGAACTCGCGACTTTGCAAATTAGCGCCTGGCGTCGTTCATTTCGGCTCACATGGCTGCCGCTCCAGTCCCACCCTACTTTCAGAATCGATCGAGCCTTATATATGCTGCCATGACGCCCTGCGGCACAGCGTCCACGATAACTGCTGTTGCTGATTATCTTTCTGACCTTGTTTAAGTAATAGTCCCACCATGAAAGCATGCGCGCCTCGTGTTTGGCCACACTTTACCCTTTCCCAACGTCTTTGACCTACGACAGCGGGGACCATGACTTCTTCTAGCGTAAGATCTAGAAGACAATCTTACACATCGAACTATGGACCAAAGCCCCAACGAACGTCGCGGTATAATAGTATGAGGACGACCCCATCGACATTACCACCGTTTTCACAGAAGCCATATCCACCACCAACACAGACTTATACGTCTGCGCACTATAGCACAGTGCCCGATCGTGCTACCACACCAGAGACACCCCGTTCGTTCTTGAGAAATATCAAGAATTGGCTTGGTACGCTCTTGTTCTTCTCTACGGAGACCTTACCTCACACTGTCGTCAGCATCTCCGGCTGGGAGGTCAAACTCCACCGGTCATGTGGCGGAAATTTCGACGACACCTTCTCCCCCAACAGTCCTCTTGGCGGAATGGCAAGCATATGTTAATTATAAGGAACAAGAACGTCAATTCTACCAAAGTACAGAGTCTATTCTCTTTGACGTCGTGGACTAAAATTAACGTGGTTTATCTGATGTGGAATAGGCGCCAGAACGAAGTATACAGCAAATCCATTACCACCCCTGCCGTCACATTGGGGCTCACCAACTCCAGTTCCACCTCCTCCCAGCGAGACCACTTTGAACCCACTCCTCGAACATAAAACCCTTGGCCCCGGTGCTGTCTCATGGGATATTGGGTTGGAACACACGGCCGCCATGGTCGGAGGCCAACACGTGTGTATCCCTTTGGTGATGGAGAAAAAGCAACCAGCCACATGTCCGCTGGTCAGCCACTTCTACATCGTCGGTGTTGCGGACGATTCGTTGTGGCCTTTCCCTTGGCCCATCCTCGTTCGCAACTCTCAAGGTGTTACTTGTGAAGATATCTTTCACGCCATCTATACAAAGTTTCAAAGGTTTTTAAGTAAGCAGGAGTACGATCAGCTTTATGATTTGCGTCAGAGGGACGCGACGTTGGCGTTGGCGTCGAGGATTAAGAGGTTGAGGTCGGATGATGAGAATAGGTCGATGAAAAGGATTGATATTATGTGCAAGATGACGTATTTTCGTGGGTTGGAGCCACATCCTGCTTCGGGTGGGTACTTGTTGCACCTCGGTCTGGCTTGAATTGGTACGACGTCGTTCTTGCTGTGTTGCATTGCTGTTGTATTTGTTTTTTTTGGCGCACGCTGGGATATGTTCGTGCTATAATATTCTCTCGATCAAGTGTTTGGTTTGTGGATACCGCATCATGTACTCAATACATTCATCGCATTACAATTACATGTTTACTGGTCATAAGTTGTTATCTTGTCCGACTGGGGAGCCTTTATGAGTCAAGCCCTCTCTTTACGATTGGCGGTTACCCGGCTCGCGTTAGTTGATGAATGATTTAATCTACAGTATATTGGTAACGGATCTAGTTGGTCGATTGACCGAGAAATGGATCGGGGTAGACATCAGGCCCTCTGCCGATATGAATAAGATAACGATAAAAATCTGCGACGAGATAAAGGCTACCGGCGACGATGACGAGGCACATGCCGCCCTCGTCCTGATCGCGGTGACTTGCGGAGGAAGCCCATTTCAACGCCTCAACGAGCGCGCCATTCAAGGGCAATTCGGTATTCGTGATATGTGTTTCCGTTTGGGCTGCTGCTGTCGAGTTGGGCTGTAGAAAGTCCCGGACTTGTAAGCCGAATTTCTCGACCTGATCTGGTGTGAATAATTGGTTGATTGTGGTGCGTATATTAACGGAGGGTTCGATTTTAATCCATGGCATATCAGTAGGTGGGATGAATGGTAGAATTGCGACGGATATTTGGACATCGAGTTGGTGACCATTATTTGGAAGAGTGGGCGGAAAGAGGGGTGAGAGTGTTTCTAAGGGGGTTTTGGGTGGGGAATGCGATAACCCCAGAATGTAGATAAGGTTGAGGCGTCGAGGGCGTGTGGTTTCTGGGGGATGTAAATGTGATAATAAGTGGGTGATATAGGCACTCAGTGTCGCTGCTGAAGCTGCGTTATGAGCGCCATCAGCTAGAACGACGAGCTCTTGCGAATCTGGGGCATCGGGTGTTGGGACAGAGTGGAATGATAATCGACCGGGCCACCGGACAGATTCGATTCCTTTTGTGATTGTACTAGGGGAAATGCGGGATTTGTAGACATCGCAGCGTGATGTCATGGTTGTGGGCGGCGGATGGGTGAAGAGAGCGGAGATGACAGTAAGCGCTACGCTGAGGTTCTGGAGTTGGTGTTCGCCACACAGAGGGAGTCTACCCTTTAATATCGTGTCTGGAAAGCATGGAAGGCTTGCAAGGAAGGTGTCACCTAATGGAGGACTGAATCTTTCCTGAGAAAGAGCGAACGAGGTAGGGTCCCCGTCAATATCTTTGCTGATCCGGATGTGATCAAGGAGGTGGGCACCACGTTCCTTCACGACGTCATGAACGACGTAGGCTACATCTGGATGAGCAAGTTGGGGGCCAAGGACAAACGGCCGTCCTGGTCGAGCGATCGCTGCTTTCTCCCGGGCAATCGCTTCAACCGATCCACCCAGGAAGGCCTGATGATCAAGGTCAACTGCCGTTAAACCTGATACCCAGATAGCGTCATCTGGGACAATATTGGTGGCATCCAAGCGGCCTCCGAGTCCCACCTCCAGAACAACAACATCTACTTGATTTCTTTCGAACGCCTGAAGGGCAATGAGGGTGAGCAATTCAAAATTGGTAAGGCCTGCGTGAATTTGATCATCTGCAGTTTTGACATAGGCTTTAACCTCGTCATAGAGTGATTCAGAGATCGGGGAACCATTGATGCATATCGAGTCGTATCTTGCGACAAGGTGTGGGCTCGTAAAGCGCCCAGTTGTGATATTAGACGCCTGGAGAATGGAGGAAAGCAAGGCCACCACGCTCCCTTTTCCATTGGTTCCCGTGATATGTATTGTAGGCCGGGTATATTGGGGTAGCTGTGCCAAAACGGCACGAATTCTGTCCAAGCTGAGGTCGATGGCCATCTTGGCGCTTGTGAACTTGTGTGAAGACCGTCCTGGATCAAGCCGCGAACACGTCGGGTCACAAACAACGTGACGTCACGCGTTCAACACTTTTTGCTAATTACTCCTCAGCCACTCGCCTCTTTCGTTGGGCTCGTTCCCCGCCTGCAAATGGCCGATGTTGTCGAGATATCTTCGTCTTCTGAGACGGAAGGATCAAGCATAGCACCTGTAAGACGGTCAAAACGCACCCGAACACCCAACCCAAGCTACGCGAGCACTGGAATCAGGACAAAGACCACCACGCGAAGTAGTAAGGTCCTTCGAGCTCTTTGAGGAAATTATTTTGATTTCTGCCGTGTAGATGCTATTAGTGATAATAGCGATCAAGCAGGACCTTCCAAACGTCGGACAAAAGCAGTGCTGCCTATCGTTCCCGAAGATGTCATTGAATTGACAGATTCTGATTCTGAAAGTCAAATAGGTTCGTCAACCGAGATATCGTATGTATATTCACCCCGAAACTCGTAGTGACTTCGATTTCCTTCAGCTCCTCAAGTTGCTCCAGTGGCTGCGCCAAAGTCGGCGCCTTCCAGAAGTCCACGTCGCCATCGAGGAGGAAGTTCTGCAGGCCTAATTGCCTCGAGTAGTCGCGTCGGGCCCACACCGTCTCCATATCCTGGCCCTTCAAAGCCCACTTCTTGTCATACTCATCATTCGCAGCATGGTGACACCGACCTTTTCCCTGAGAAGGGGTTTGACTTCATGTTCGCGCAACCACGACCGCCATTATTTCTACCTGAAGTCGGCGATGAGGAGGGTGTAGCAGGGATCCGAAATGGGTCGTTGACTCCGTCGCCTCGGAAGAATGGGAAGGTGGCGGCGGCAGGAGCGCAATTTGACCTGCACCCTCGACAAAGGGACTTGGTCTCGGCCGCTTCTCTCGTATTCCAAGCTGAAGGCGCTATGCGAGTGACGAGGTCACAAACTCGGTCTTCAACGAAGCGACGTAGTGTTGATTCAGCAGATTTCCCATTTGAGCCCACTAGCCTAAGCCCTCACACTGCTACACCATATCGTCATCCAGCTGCTGCTGGTCCTTCCACATCCCAGAGGCCGCAATCTCCCGAGTTTCTTCCACCCATTCCGCCTGTATTCGAACCACAACCACCCTCATCGGCACCAGAAGACGATCCACCCCCAGCAGCTGAACCTCTCTCGCATGACGATATCGTTGCAGAGCCAATGCCCCCACCACCAGAAGATCTAGCAGAAGCTGCCCAGGAAGCTACTGTCGCTGCTGGACCTTCTTCACCTGCAGTTGCAGCCGAAGAACCAGCTCCTGCCCCAACGATTACTGCGGACGACATCATCGCAACATGTATGCGTCAAGTCATTGATATAATACCTGATATCGACGAAACTTTCTTGCAAGAGCAAGTAAGGGCTGAAATTAGACCTCGTGTTGGAGGTGTTTCCGCGACAATGCATGTGGTTCCGGAAACGGATTATTGGGACGACGAGGAGGAAATTCCACCTGAGGTGCTCATCCCTAACGATCGTGAGGAACGCTCGATGAGCATTGGGGAAGGGGAAGAGATGGGAAGGGTTGTCGTCGAAGCTTTGATGAATCGGTTCTTTGAGGATCCAGCTTCCGTCGTGAAGAACAAAGGGAAAGGTCGGGCTCGAACTGCAGGCCCTAGTGGGAGTCAAAAGCGTGGCGACGCTGGAGATGGTGAGGAGCAAGGGAGAAACAAGCGAATGAAGGTGGACTGGTTAGATGTAAATTCTCGGGTTAAACTGAGGTCAAAGGCGTACGACAAGTTATGCGTGGTTCGTTGAACTTCTGATCTATTCTTCACCTATTCTCATGCTTCTCTTTTTATTATAGCACCATCTTATCCAGTCTTTTCCAGACTTATCACAGACTGTCATCTGGCAGGCTATTCAAGCGAAACAAGGGTTTTACGCCCCAGCACACTTCTACTTGTTGGAGTTGACTCAACAACCCGGAGTTGATAAAGGAAATACCTCTGCGAAGACAAAGAAGGCAAAGCGGAGGCGGCCACGCGGGACGACGAAAGCGAAGGGCAAAGGCAAGGCTCGAGCAGTTCAATTTGAGGATGAAGACAATGGCGAGCCGGTATCCGTACCTCCGCTGAATAGAATTGTCGAGGACCAACTCGGAATAGATGAGTACGATGAACTCTTCGAGGAAGAGCGTTTGTGGGTCACGGAGGAGCAAGCACGGCGAGATAATAACGTAGCCCAACAAGTGAACGAAGAAGAATACGAACACGCCGGTGCGAAGATTGAGTGCGGGTGTTGCTTTGACGAGTTCCCATTCGTAAGTATCTTTGACTTCGCCGACTATATGCGTCGATATATGCTTATAAATTTGCATTGTAGGATAAGATGATTCAATGCCCTGAGGCCCACCTCTTCTGCATGAGTTGCATAACTCAGTTGGCTTCGACCTCCATCGTCACTCCTATGGGCCCGGCGGCGGCATCATCCTCGTCTGGGTCAGCTGTTCCGGCTTTGGTTGTCTGTCCGACAATTGGCGACACGCCCTGCAACCTTCCGTTCACTGCGTCTGAGCTCAAACGCGCTTTGCCTGACACTCTTTATCAGAAATGGGAAAGAGAATGTCAACGTAGGGAAGTTGACGCTGCCGAAGTCGATGGGATGGAAGAATGTCCGTTCTGTGATTGGAGGTGTATTATGACCCTTGCGTTTGAAGAAGAGAAATTGTTTAGATGTGGGAATGATGATGGGGGATGCGGTGTTGTTAGTTGTAGAAAGTGCCAGAAACCGGTTCGTGTTCAGTCGTCTTTTTGAGGTTAAAGTGAGCTGATGGTCTGGGTTTGAATAGGATCATCTACCCAAGAGCTGCGATGGTTTGTGCTGTTCAGACATCCGGGAGTTCATGGCTGATATATTCGTGTTTACTTTGCAGAGGTCTCGGAGGACCGCATCCTGGATGGAAGACATGTCATCGAAGAGGCCATGTGTACGGTTTTCACATCGTCGTTCATCCTTTCCTTAGCTTATTTCTGTTCTCCTTTTAGCACAAGCGCTCATGCGCAACTGCCCGAAATGCAAGAAAGGTAAACACATTCCTGATCGTCATCGTTTTCAGATATTGACTCCATCTTTGGTAGCCTTCATCAAGGAAAACGGAGTATGTCCCTTCTCCTCGTGTCACTCTGGCGCTAATGTTTTCTGTTGGTAGTGTAACAAAATGACGTGTCCTCATTGCGCTACTATATCATGTTATGTTTGTCGCGAAGTAATCCAAGGATACGAGCACTTCAGTGGACATGGACCAGGACAGGGACGAGTACGTCGAGCAATTACCGCCATCGCGGCATTGACTAGAATTCATCCTCTCATAGGGAAATAAATGTCCGTTACACGACGCTCCGACTGGATACAATCATGAGGCAGAGGTTGGCATCCGTTATAGTCTAATCCTTTGTTCAAGTTACTCACAACTTGTTTTAGGTTGAACGAGCTCGTCAAGATGCTATCCGAGAGTACAAACGAAATAATCCTGATGCCAGCATCGAGGAAATCAATGAAGGGATTATCAAAGGCCCGGAGCCAGCTCGACCTGCACCTGGCCAGAATCTATTTGGCCTCGGTGGTATAAACTTCATGGGGATCAACCCACCAGGGGCTGCAGCATACGGCCACATTGGGATGCAGATACAATACCCACCGCCTGCAGTTTTTGGCCTGCCCCCACCATATATACCACCCGTCCCACCACCCGTCCCAGACGCACATGGTAGGTTTATGCAGGCTCATATCCGGGCTCATAACGCACACATGCAACAACATCATATGCTTGATCAGATGGCTATTCGCCAGCAGATGGTGAGGCTGCCGCCACTACCGCAAAACATTCCCCAGCGTAAGCGTCGTACGCGACGTAAGTAACGTGCATGGCGGATTTTTGGATTCCTTGCTGCCACCAATCTACAGTGCGAAATTTTTTCTTGAATCATCGTCATCCACAGGCGTCTTCTTGTAGCCTTCCCTGTAACTTATTGCACACACTTGTATTATAAATTCCCATATTTTATTCGGTTTTCTTGTCACCTTTATTACAACGATGGAGAGCCTGCTTGCGAGCTCAGGGGTGAGAAAAGCTGATTTCAAACTTTTGCAGGACTGTGCAGTACGAAACTATCTTGACTCTTTCTTCCTCACCACTACTCTCTACTTTTTCTCAATCTCTTGCCCTCTCTCTCTACGCACTCCTGCGCAAATTTAACCCAGCGGCTAACTCACCAAGAGACGAAATCACCCCCTCTAAGAAAGTCGGTTCAGGGCAAATGGCTGCCAAGAGTTTCCGACTTCGAAGATCAACTCGCCGTTGGTATCATGGGCTCAGATCACCGCGGACTGTGTGTGAGCATGTCCGTACATGTGTTAAAGCTCGTGCCGTGCAATTCAATATTCAGGAGCAAAAGTAAGCCCCGCAGTTCTTTTCTCGCGGAGTAAGCCCCTTACTGTCGATAGTGGCCCATTTTCGCGTCAAAGGAGGTTCTGTTCTTGGATGTATTCAAGTGAAATAGACAGGTGAGTAGCATATATGCACATATATTCACCTTTTACCGACTATCTGGGTCATAAGAACGACGACTGCGCCTTGTCAAACTTCCGTCAAGACCCCCGAAGTGTTGTTTTCGTGGGGTGGATACTGGACCGTATGCATATAAGGCATATTACTTGGTCGTGGCCGGCCGATGGTATGTCTCATTTCATCTTCTTTCCGCTGGTAAGGTTTCTGAACGACTTTGCAGTCGAAGAACTACCTTTCATGAGGATGAAGTTAAGCACTCGCAAAACCGTATCTGTGGAGACCTTCGAGGTTACAATGCGGCATTGGTCGATCTGGCCCGCGTTCCAGACACGCATTGCCGATCTGTTTGGGACCTATCATCAACCCACGTACCTGCATCTAGCTTCGCAAAAGGTGCTACAAGAGTTTGAAGCCGAAGAAAACGGCTGTGTTTCGCGGAGAGCAGAATTGCATGTACCGTTATGCGGATGATCTCGCTGCTCTGACGAGGTTCAAGCTTAACTCGTCACTCCCCGTTCACCATCGTGGACTCGGCACCATTGATCCCCATCACGCACCTCTCACAGCCACTCCTATCGCTACATCCCACTCCATTTCCTGGCTTCTTGGATGAAGTCCCGTGGTGAAGGTTGGCACTACTTGCAAAAGGTATTGCACCTCGGTGGAGACCGCCCGCCGATTCCAGAAACTTTTACGTTTATCGTAAATAGTTTGCAGATGCGGTGCTTCTCCCGAGGGATCGGAGACATTGGACTATTAGCGCTGTAGCAAAAGGGAACAACGTATACGAAGCAACCCTCATGTGCTACTGGTTGCTGCGAATCATACAGCTAGGGCATTGCATTGTCTTCATTACCCTGACGAGGGTTCTGGCTTAGTGCGCAGTCGAGTCACGTACCACAGCAGCGCTGGATTTGCCAACCAGGCAAGCTTTCACGGTGCTCGTCATCGACTCTCGGCAACAGCAATTCACACCAAGGATGGTTCTCGATCGCTCCCGTGACGAAATACACAGCACATTTCTACTCAATTAAAAAGGGTCCGAGCATTCTCACAGAATGCTATGATCGATAACGTCCTCGTCTACAAAGTTCTGCTGTGGTTGAGGCGTTCAATGCTGCCTCACCTTCTCCATCTGCTTCATTATGATTGGATGCCTCTTCCAACAACGCGGCGTTGTAGTTCCAATCACGCCACCATTTTCTTCGTATAAGAGAAGGCCTGTTAACACCCCAGCTCCTCTCTCTTCCCCCGTCCTCTCGCCATTTTCCGATGAACCACCGACCTGATATCTTATACTCGTACACTGCTGGTCCTGGCTCTTTTGAACCGATTCCACCATGGTCTGCTGTTGGTTCACCTCCCATGCAGCAACCACCTTCTACAACTTTCGCCATGTCGTCGGGTCCAACAATGTTTATGCACGGACTCGCTGATTCAGAAGCAGGTTTCTCCGGTGACCAGGATAGAAATGCTACATCTATGGCCCTTGTCCTTTCTGGGGCGCCAGGATCGGACGGTGTTTCACTCGAAGCCATGTCACGAACATTAGCAGATCAAGAGGTTGCTTTGGCTTTCTTCGGAACGGCCAGGACCTCTGCACGTGGCTATATAAATTCCTATGACGAAGTCGTAACGCCTACGGTCTATACGAGCCCAGCGATAGAGCACGCCCTCAACAACACTGGCGCCTTTGAAAATTCCTTCGGTCCTGCAGCCGTCATGATCCCCACAGCTGCGGAGGTCGGTCTGTCCACACCCTTCGAACGACCTGTTCTCGCTCCGGAAGTATGTGGAGGCTGCCCCAGGCGTGTACGTACACTTCTCTCATTTCCTCATCATACTCACAACCTTTATTAAGGTCGTTCATCCTGTGAGATGTTCAGAATCCCACGTATTCTGCACTAGGTGCATCCTTGACCTCGTCGAGATTCACATGGACCAGCTGATTCAGGATGGCCGACGGCCGGATTCCCCAGCACTGGATCACACCATACCGTGCCTCCATCCTGGATGCTCTGGGTCCCTTGCTCTTGCTGAGCGATGGGAACTTTTCGTAGAACAAGTAAAGCTCAGAAACAGCTTCGATGCCGACCAAAGTATCAAGATGTGTTTGCGCTGTGGCTGGCTCCATCCTCTAATGCCCTGGGAGGAGTCGATTATGTGCGACCCTGTGACTGGGGGATGCAACGCCGACATTGGCTTCATAGATATGAGGCAAGAACCCAATCAAGTTCGAGAATATAACGCGTATCCTGGTACGTGCACATGTCCTCGGGTTTTGCTGTTTACTCATGATACTCTACGCAGGGCCTTCGGGAGGTCACCCTAGAGCGAGTCTTACCTCCGAGCGATTCCGTGCAACGCCATATCAAGCATCAGCTCGCCAAGACACCGGGGATAACGAGATGCGAGCGAAAATGCTCGCGGCGGCGCAGAGTCGGATGAAGAAGAATAATCCGACACGTCGGGTCCCGACTCGGTTTCATCGGAATGTTAGGCTGTCGTGAATGCAGTCAACTATCTAATTAATTCTTGGGCCTCTAATTCCTCAACTGACGTATTCCTGCAACCTAGAATGGACTCAAATAATCATTTTATTTTCTCTATCACTGGTCATACGTTCTTAGCCATGTTTTCAACTACGTCGTCAGTGTACCTAGGATATAAATCTTGCTCCAAAGCCCACCTGGAATAAAGTCAAATTGCTATCTTATCTTATCTGACTCTTGTGTGACTGTTCTGAATCGAAAAGCGTGTCACACACATACTTGGGGTTGACCAACACCTCATCCCACTCATTCCTCACTCACCCCTCCGTCAAGCATTGAAAGCTAGGATGAACGCGATGGTCCTTCCTACCTGAATATAAAATCAAGGGTTTCGACGTTAACAAGGGCTCGTCATATATGGATCCTTTTGTTTTATTCGGCCCATGTGACTCTGTAGGTCCATAATTATCAAGTATCGTTGCGGAGAGTTGTGCTTAACATCCCTCACAATGACCAGCCTGCAAACCCCCTCCACGCTCCTCGACAGTCTGCCGACCTTGTTAGAGGATATATTTTCGTTCAGTGCTCTCCCTCCTTCATATCCAGCAGGCGAGCAAAAGGAGAGGCATTTGCCCGGGACTACACCATTCACGTTCTATGACCAGCATACTAGCAAGTCTCAAAGCCTCAAACACGTTGCCCTATTACCCTCAATAAAAGACGACATCTTGCGAGTTGTTGATGATCGGCTTGCCGAACTTAGACGCCTTGGAGAAGGTCCTCTTCCCCTCACCGACGCCACTCGCGCCAACTTGTCCAACAAGCTCAAATATCGCAATTTTTTCTTTTCACCGTCTCCGCAATCAGTTGCAAGCCAATACGCACAATCCATAAGCTCCACCTGCCTCAATTTAGTATCGAGTTGGGTTATTCACCCCCAAGCTCCGAAATACTACCAGTCTTTGTGGTTTGACAACGAAGCTAAGGGACAAGTTCCTCGTCAATCATTCGATGACCCAATGGAACACTTCTCAATACGGTTCATTCGCCCACACAAGGCCCATCCTAATGTCCTTTCGTCCGTTGACGATGACATCAAGGGCGCACTACTGGACTGGTGCGCTCGAGATCTTTTCACGTTCCTATTTCTCCCTCTGGCCCCCCATACAGAGGCACTTTTACGGGACTTGGATCGGTTGGCCACGCTTGCGGTCATACCCCCTCCTGGTCCAACAACTCGAGGGTGTCCTTTCCATAGTGACCCTACCCCGACCACTTGTGATGCCGAAAACCCACTTTGGTCTCTACCTCTCGAAAGCAGGGATGAAACAGCACCCTACGGACAGCTGGACGTCGAGAACCACTTAGATGCTATCTTTCCCGGTCCCCCACCCGCTTCCTGCCTCACTGAATTTGAGGAAATGAAGAACGCCACTGCGGAGGGGATATTACACCATGTGAGTTTGCTTTATTACTTTCCGTTCCTGAGACTCATGGTTCCGTTCCATGTTAGGTATGGAATATGTCGCTCAAACACGATACCACAATTATCGTAATTAATACTGGACACCACGAGAGGATTTGCATTCGCCATCGCGCGACACGTACCCTGTACCTCTCCGACATCATCGAGACCACCAAACCCGGGTATGGGAAGATCCATCTTGGGCTTCAAATGACTGCTGTTTTGGATGCCCTTGACCGCTATCGACAGCAACGAAAAGAACAGCCTATTCCTATCCAGAAATCGCTTGGGAAGCGCCCCCGAAAGGAGGAGCCAAAGGCAGACCTAGAGTTACGGCGGAGCATGCGGCATAAAATGAATGTTCTTTATAAAGTAAACTCCTCATCCTCGAAGACGAGTCGGTCTGAGAAGCAGGTACTTACATTTTGCGTCTCCCTGATCAACACAACTAACTCTAGCATTAGATTCTATGGAACGAAATCGAGAAGCGACCAATTGCATTACTACGATTTTGTGATGGGCATCTCCAGTCTTCTGTCCCGTCTTGTTGCATTCAGCGAGGTGGCCCACTTTCGTCATTTATCACGGAGTTTGCGAGGGACGACACTCCTGAGTGGAGAAGCTCGTATCGGACCCGTGAATGCTTCTCTCTCGTTCTTACATCTGCGTACGGCGACGTTGGAGCGTCGGGCAAGGTATTCAAGGCACAATTAGAGATCGTATTGGCAAATGGCCAGAAGATCTCGCAGGATGTAGTGGCAAAATTAACGACTCACGAAGAGGGACGGAAGCGGATGCGCCACGAGTATCAGGTGTACCAACGTCTCTGGCAACATAACGTCAAGAGAATACCCGAAATCTACGGCTTATTCCAAGATCATAACGACCTTGTTGATGTCCTTGTGATGGAACGCGCAAGGTTTTCATTTCGCCAGCGGGAGCCATGGAAGCAGGAGAAAGGCAATGTGACTATGCTCAAGGAACTTACGCCAAGCGACAAGTAAGGATTTTCTGTTCTTTGATATTCCGTATATTCACGTCACAATAAAGGAACGCTTGCATTGCCATTGTCAAGGCCATGCACAAGGCTGACGTCGTACATCGCGACCTACGACCCGAAAATCTTGTTATCGCCCAGGACGGAAAACCGATGGTCATTGACTTTGATCAAGCATCCCTAAACCCATCAGATCACGACAAAAAAAATGAGATGGAATATTTCCGATGCTTTATGGACGGCAAAACTGTCGAGGACCATCTTTATGGGTAGTTCGAAAAACCTACCCGTGGATAATGTCCTCGTCTACAAAGTCCTGCTGTGGTCGAGGCGTTCAATGCTACTTCGCCTTCTCCATCTGTTTCACTACGATTGAATGCCTCTGCCAACAACGCGGCCTTGTTGTTTCAATCACGCCACCTTTTTCTTCGTACAAGAGCAAGGGTTGTTAACACCCCAGCTCCTCTCTCTTCCCCCGTCTCCTCGTCATTTTCATATTCACCACCGACCTGATATCTTATACTCGTACACTGCTGGTCCTGGCTCATTTGAGCCGATTCCACCACGGGCTGCTGTTGGTTCACCCGCCATGCCGCAACCACCTTCTGCAACTTTCGCCACGTCGTCAGATCCAACGGTGTATAATCCGACACGTCGGGTCCCGGCTAGGTTTCATTGGAATGTTAGGCTGTCGTGAATGCAGTCAACTATCTAATTAATTCTTCAGCTGATGTATTCTTGCTGCATAGTGTCGGCCCATCCTGCTTTTTCCTGGGTCATATTTCTTAGCTATGTTTTCAGCCGTGTTGTCAGTGTACATACCTAGGATATAGATCTTGCTGCAGAACCCTCGTCGAACTGTTACATGTACCCTATCTTATCTGATTCTTGCGTGACTGTCCTGAAACGAGAAACTGTGTCACGCGCATGCTTGGGGTTGACCAACACCTCACCGGCCTCACCCCTCAAATTCTCACTCACCGCTCAGTGAAGCATTGAAATATCGAAAGCTGGGATGAAGCAATGGACCTTCCTACCTGAACGTAGAATCAAGGGTTCAACTCTAGGCGTCAACAAGGACTCGTCGTATATGGATCCTTTTGTTCTATTCGGCCCATGTGACTCTGTAGGTCCATAATTATTAAGTATCGTTGTGGTGAGTTGTGCTCAATAACCCTCACAATGACCAGCCAACCCACCCCCTCCACGCTCCTTGACGGTCTGCCAACCTTGCTAGAGGATATATTTTCGTTCAGTGCTCTCCCGCCTTCATACCCAGCAGGCGAGCAAAAGGAGAGGCGTTTGCCCGGGACTACACCATTCACATTCTATGACCAGCATACTATCAAGTCTCAAAGCCTCAAACACGTTGCGCTATTACCTTCAATAAAAGACGACATCTTGCGAGTTGTTGATGATCGTCTTGCTGAACTTAGACGCCTTGGAGAAGGTCCCCTCCCCCTCACCGACGCCACTCGCGCCAAGTGTTCCAACAGGCTCAAACACCGCATTTACTATTTTTCACCATCTCCGCAAGCAGTCGCAAGCCAATGTGCTCAGTCCATCGCATCCACCTGCCTCGATTTAGTATCGAGTTGGGTTATTCACCCTCGTGCTCCGAAATACTATCAAACGTTATGGTTTGACCACGAGGCCAAGGGCGAAGTTCCTCGTCAATCATTCGACGACCCAATGGAACACTTTTCAATACGGTTTATCCGCCCAGATAAGGTCCATCCTGACGTACTCTCGTCCATTGATGGGGACATAAGGGATGCACTACAGGATTGGTTCCCTCGAGATCTTTTCACGTTCCTGTTTCTCCCTCTGGCCCCGCATACAGAGGCACTCCTACGGGATATGGATCGATTAGCAACTTTTACAGCCATTCCCCCTCCGGGTCCGACGACGCAAGGATGTCCCGTTCATAGCGACTCTACACCAACAACTTGTGATGCAGAGGAGCCACCTTGGTGTTTACCTTCCCTCAGAGGCAGAGACGAAATAGCGCCCGCTAGACAGCCATTTACCGAGAAACACCCACATGGTATCTCGCCCGGTCTTCCATCCGATTTAGACCCCTTCGAATTTGCCGCAATGAAGAACGCCACTGCGGAGGGTATACTGCACCATGTATGTTCGCTTTCTTGTTTTCGCCACTCAGACTCACAGTTATATGTCAGGTGTGGAATCTATCTCTCAGCCACGATACAACAATTATTGTGATCAATATAGGGCAACACGAAAGAATATGCATTCGTCATCGCGCGACACGTACCCTGTATCTCTCTGACATTATCGAGACCACCAAACCCGGATATGGGAAGGTTCATCTTGGCCTCCAGATAGCAGCGGTTTTGGATGCCCTTGACCGTCATCGCCAGCAGCGAAAACTACAACCCATACCTATCCCGAAATCCCTTAGAAAGCGCCCGCGGGAGGAACTAGAACCAACCTCAGGGTTACGGCGGAGCGTGCGGCATAGGATGGATGTTATTTCCAAAGTGAACACCTCATCTTCCAAGATGAGTCGATCAGACAAACAGGTAACCCACATCAAATCCTCCTGATCAACGAGTTTGACCTTCGTACTAGGTCCTATGGACAGAAATCAACCAACGACCAATCGCCTTGCTCCGGTTTTGCGATGGACAGCTCCAGTCTTCGGTCCCATCTTGTTGCATCCGGCGAGGTGGTCCACTTTCACCGTTCATCGCTGAGCCTGCGGCCCATGACACCCCTGAATGGAAAAGCTCATACCAGCCCCGTGAATGCCTCTCTCTGGTCCTTACCTCTGCCTATGGCCACGTTGGGGCAACAGGCAAGGTATTTAAAGCCCGATTAGAAGTTACGTTGGCAAATGGCCGCAAGCTCTCGCAGGATGTGGTGGCAAAACTAACAACTCACGAAGAGGCACGAAAGCGGATGCGCCACGAATATAGAGTATACCAACGCCTCTGGGAACACAACGTCAAGAGAATACCCGAAATATATGGCTTGTTCCAAGATCATGACGACCTTGTTGATATCCTCGTCATGGAACGCGCGAGATTTTCATTTCGCCAGCGGGAGCCCTGGAGACAAGGAAACATGGACTTCCTCAAAGAACTTACACCAAGTGACAAGTAAGAGTTCTCCCCCCTCGTTGTCCATTATATTTACGCCATAATAAGGAATGCCTGCATCGCCATCGTCAAGGCCATGCATAAAGCAGGTGTTGTCCACCGTGACCTCCGACCTGAAAACCTTGTTATCGCCCAGGACGGAAAACCAATGATCATTGACTTTGATCAAGCATCCCTAAATCCTTCAGACTACAACAAAGAAAGCGAGATGGAGTCATTTCAGTGCTTTATGGACGGTAAAACGCTTGAGGAGCACCTCTATGGGTAACCGTTGTGTAACGGTTGCCCAGGGCCTTGTACGTTCGAGGCTGTATTTGCCATAACAGCATTAGGGTTTGGTAATTGCGGACCACAGCTCATATGTCAATATATATTGTAGATGACCGTCACAAAACAATTTACGCTCAAGTATAAAGGGCTGCATAATACCAGGTTGACTTCCCATCCCCTTCTTCTGTCCTACGGCCCGCAAGTGCAAACTATCAACCCTACCATGATCACTCTCCGTGATTTATTACGATCCTCGCCACCTCCACTTAACAAACAAGGGCTGACCGCGCCTATGCATCATCCCCAACCCCCGATAGCCAACATCCGCCTCCCAGATCGGCTCACGCTTCGACAAGTTGTTGCTTATCCGTATCTCCATGAGAAGCTTGACGCGCTTGTTGATACTATATCCACAGGCATTGATGGAAGCATTCTCACTTCCCCACTCCCATGTAACTTCTCTGACACCAACCGAGACAACGAAATGCTGCCCGCTCCGGATTATCACAGCAAAGTATCTGAATCTTGTCTGAAAGGAGCTTCGGCCTTACTCAGAGCCCACCCGGAATTTCAAGAGTCATCAGCAACACCAGATTTGCCACTTGCATGGAAATTTAGGGCTGAACCAGCACTTGGCGTACCAGATTGTGGTGTTGGTGTTCTCGACCATGTAGCAACAAGGCAACCACTTGTTGTTTGGGCGTTCCATCCCACCCCTCCACCTGATGTTGTCTCCGAGATCGTACGTATTCCTTCCAAGTCAATAAACGGTTATGCGTGGCGCCGTCCAAATCCCACCACAAGTGGGGAGTCTGGGAACCAGGATGGCGCGGCCTCATTCTTGGAGCGTACCCCTGACTACATCACCAAAGATGTGATATCCACTATTTTCCCATCGTGGTGGATCCATATAGACCTTTCGGTTAGGGATCCATCTGCTCTTCTACCAGATATTGTGCCAGAGTCCTCAGAAGATGAACAAGCCTGTAGCACCATCCAACGAGTGAGTTGTGATACTGAAGGATTTCCAAAACGAGACGGCTGATTTTCTTTTAGGCCTGGCTACTGGCAACTCTACATGATGCCACATTTATCGTTCTCAGCGATGGAACCTCTGAGCGAATCGGAATCCGTCATCGAGCCTCTCAGACCCTTTTTTTGAGTGGACCCATAAAAATCGCACACCGGATAAATTATTTCAAATCTCAAATTGGACTTTATCTCGCCGCATATTACGATTCATTTAAACGATTCAGACCTTTGCCACCGGTGGATGATGTGAGTTGCACCCATAGATTTGACACAAGACAGGCTGATATGTGTTTTCTTTTCAGTCCCCAGAGAGTGCCCTTTCTCTAAGCGTCCACCTTCCTATACAATTTTGCGGAGCTCCTCCTGAAATCTGGATAAAGGATGATGGTCATCTGGACTTACTGAAAGGTTTCAAACATATTCCCTTCAGCCCAGGACATACAACGATGCTCCAGGGCCCACACCTCAAACTACGTCCTACGATGACATCCTACCTTCCATTCCAGGGTGCCTTGTACTCTGGAGAAATGCATGTCCAGGATAAATTGTGTGTCGCCTCCTCTTCTGGAGTATTGCCCTGCAAGATATTGTGCCACGAATTTGCCAAATACCAGGCACTAATGAGAGAGGGACCATTTCGACCTACACAAATCCTCCAATATTACAGCCTTCTTCGACGAAATGGCACGGATGCGACGATGGCCCTCATATTGGACAATCCTGGAACAGCACTTGATGCATACAAAGGTCATCTGACATTACGCCAAGTGTAAGTGTCTCCCCCACAATTTTGTCCCCGCGCCGAAGCTGAATTTGAGTAGGGATTCTTTTTTGAAGCAGCTCAGGCAGATCCATCTTGCTGGATTCCTGCATGGACATTTGATTAGTGAAAACCTCTACGTTGGCGAAGATAATGTCTCTGCCTTTATCATCGGTTTTTCAAATGCGTGCGAGGTTGACCTCAGCACTGAAAACGGCAGGGCAAGGTGTGGCTGGGAGGTTGAACAACTGGCAAATACCCTTTGGTCGAAACACGATTGTACACATGAGCTCCTCAATAGAATAATCGAGAACGCCGACTACGATAACTGGGACTGGGGAACCTACTCGCAATGGAGAGAAACATTGGTAGCCACTGGCAATCAAATGACCGACCACCCTCCTCGTGCAGTGGTTGCGCTGGTTTAATTTCCTCAACACAATTAATTGTATATCAAAACTTTTGACCTTTGATACGTCGCACCTGTATATAAGATCAGATAAAGTGAGGAATATCACTCGTTTGAGCACCGAGGACCCGGACCGGCCCTGGCCTGCCCTAATGCAATCATCAAGCAAACTTTGAAACTCCCTTTTGTACTTTCTTGTTCTCCGGTTCGAGAGGACCCTCGAGTCCTAAGGTAGCTATAGACAATAGGGATTGTGTATAAGGACTCGTTACGATGTTACGCAACACTGGCACTCCCCACGTTCAATGCCTGAACAAACTCCCCAAACTCCACCCTACGACCTCCTTCCGGAAGTTCTCAAGGAAACATTTTCGTTTCATTTTTCATTCCTCACTCAACCCCCAGATTATCGGTTGGACAAACGATTGGTTGGGCCCTCCCCGTTTATGTTCTACGATCGCCATGTCAACGAGAGTCGGAGGCTGAGATATGTGGCGTCACTTCCTTCTCTCGTTGATGATATCATCAAGAAGGTGGACGACCGCCTTGAAGAGTTGGAGAGAACAGGAGAAGGCCAACTTCCAATGTGGTACGGCACACGAGCAGGATTTGGAGTACTCACCAAAGGATGTAAGCGAGATATAAATGGGGGACCCGAAACAGAAATCAAGCCTACACTTTTACGGGGTCGGATGCGTATGCGGCTTTCTACTCCCTGTCTCCCTTTGGTCTCGAGGTGGATAATTCATCCTCGCGCACAGAAATATTATTCGGCACTTTCGTTCTACAGCCGGATCGACTCAGAGATACCTCCATCAACTCTTAATTCGCCTTGTGAAGATTTTGGACTTCGTTTTGCCCC
>ML208399.1:36013-46198 GCA_004369065.1 Pluteus cervinus
CCACACCCGAAGGTCTTGCACATCACGTACGCCCTTCTCCTTCCCACTTTTTTTTGTATCATCACCGCGATTAGGTATGGCGCCTAGCAGTTCAGAAAGACACCACAGTCATTGTGATAAACTGTGGAAATTACGAAAGGATCGGGATTCGCCATCGAGCCTCTCAAACGCTGTATCTGTCCGATATGATCGATCTGACAAAACCTGGCTATGGGAAGCTTCATCTTGGGACTCTGATGTCGGTGGTCGACGATGCGCTCATTCGTTACCAAGCGTCTTGCGAGCGAGATCGTACCACGAGGGCGAAGAAACGACGTCACTTGCCTGAGAATAATGAAGTGCGACGAAGTAAACGACAGAAGTTGAATATACTCCTGGAGCGATCTCGAGATCTATCACAATTAAGTCCACAAGATTTGAAGGTATGCACCAGTTGATTGTCTATGAGAGAAATCATTCAATTCCACGATAGGTCCTATGGAACGAGATACTAAAACGCCCCCTCCTTCTTCTTCGGTTCTCTGGTGGCGGCCTTCATTCCTCTGTTCCAGCGTGCTGTCTTCGAGCCGGCGGGGCCCTGTCTCCATATGTTCAGGACACCACCGACTACACCTCTACAACCCTTCGTGAATCATACCAAGCGTCCGAGTGTTTCCATCTCACTTTAGATTGGGAAAACTCGAATGGTAGAACCGGTCAGGTTTTCACCGGGAATCTACAACTAACCCTACCAAATGGCCGAAAGCTCTCGCGCAACGTGGTCGCGAAGATTGCATACGACGAAGAGGCACAGGATCTTGTACGACATGAGTATCAAGTATACCGAAGACTTTGGAGCCACGGGGTTAGGCGGATTCCTGAAATATATGGGCTATTTGAGGACGTTGACAACCTCGCAACACTTCTTGTCATGGAACGTGCAGCCTATACCTTCCGCCAAAGAGAGCCTATGACAAAAGAAAACAAGGGCTTATTGCAAGAAGTGCAAATATCGGAAAGGTAACCAAACCCTCTTCGCCTTTTGCGTTGTACCTCATATTAACATCTGAGAAGGTCCACGTGTATGTCCATTGTCAAAGAAATTCATGATGCGGGTGTCGTTCATCGCGATATTCGAGCAGAAAATCTCGTCGTTGCGCAAGATGGGAGGCCAATGGTTATTGATTTTGACAATGCCCTCCAAGATGCGCCAGACCATTGCAAAGCACTGGAAATTGAGTCTGTTGAGGACCTCCTTTCGGGGAAGATCTTCTTTCGTTTTTGATAGCGTCCCCGTTGGGTTGACTAAAGTTTGAACAAAGCTTAGACCTGTATACATATGGGTGAAATTGTATATGAAAGCGTGCGTGTGCTTGTTCATCTGAACAATCGAGTTCACGAACTGTGAGAGGGTTTAAGCACTGTCGATTATCTAGATCTGGGCCCGATGGAGCTGGATCTGTCTCTTAGAGATGTTGTTGGCACCCGGTTGGACTTCGAGCAAAACTTGAACTTCAGAGGACACTCTTTAATTTTGAGAGATTCATGGACCGGGGCTACTTATGGACCTGTGGACTATCTGCGGCATTAAAGCTTTCAGGAATCAGTGGCGTGTACCCAAGGTAATCTACTGGTGATCTCCTCGAGTCGGCTCCAGTCCCGATCTACGCACCATCATTGGCTTTGACTGGCGATGATAGCTTATTTTATCCGGTACTCGGAGACAGAAAAGGAAGGATTTGCTTTCCATAAGGAGAGATGAATAGATATCGTTGCATACGAGTCAAGAAACGGTTGTATTAGTCTGGCGAGTACCAGTTGAAAGACCAGACAATATAAATACTCTGCTCTTCCTCATCCTTTTTGGATGCGTAGAGCTAACCCAAGAGAGACATTACATGCAGAAAGTGACGGCCAAGTTTACCTGTTCGATATTCAACCATAGTCAGCGAGATGCGATGAGACGGGTATGGAAAATGGCTTACGTCGTTGTTCTGGCATTGGACCTGAACCCAGTTGTCGTTGGATCCGTGGAAAGCGGTGTTGCAGTTAGGGCCGTTACCTATCTTATGATCAATCTAAGAAAAATAAAAGCAAACCAAAAGACTTACAGTTCGCTCCAGCTCCATCGCATCCGTTATAGTATCCAAAGCCGGTAGAAACTCCGTTCCAGGCGAGGCTATAAGATTTTAAAAAATCAGCATGATCTTACATTTGACGGGAAGACACGTAAACGTACGGAGAAATCATGGAGATGTCGACGCTGGATCCACATCCTGGGCAGTTGGGGTTCTTGAGGGTTAGCTCGACGGTGGTGCAGCCCTCGCCGTTCAAACCACAGTTGCCGGTTTGCAAGTATCTAAGAGCGAGGTGAGCGAAGTGATATTTGACCTAGGTTGGGATAGACATACGCAATGGTAGCATCGAGAACACCGTCAGTGACGTAGTCCCAACCGCGTGACAGGATTTGACCGCGACGAACGAGAGTGGGCTATGTCGAAGGGCACGATGTAAGTATATGGCGAACAATCAATTGGTGCTACAGGACACTTACGGTACCGCGTTGGCATCGATTGTCGAAGTGGACGACATGTCGCTCGGCTTGAACACCAATGAAAGCGACAGCGAGGAGAGTGGTCAAGGCTTTTGCAAAGGAGAACATCGTGATTAGTTGGTTGAGAGAAGAAAGCGAGGAGGAGTAGAGAAGAGAATGGGAGGGGGAAGTCAACACCTGAAGAATTGGGAGTTGCTGGGGCAGATAGGACGTACCAGGTCCAGTTTAAATACCAGTGCCATGAGAGCAGAGACCCAAACTCGTACTTGACCCACTGGAACAAGACCTGATGAATATAGAGCATAGCGCACATTGGGTAGCAGCGTAGAAATCACACTCGGTTGCCTTGGACCGAGAAGGTCGAGCTGTGAGAAGAGACTTGGCGCACTGGCAAAAATCAGTTGAAAAGCAGTCACTGATTCGCGATGACGACTCTGAGTGTGGTTTGGCGATGTTAAAGAGGCTACCATATGGTGAATTCTTCGGGTGGCGTTTAATGGGGTGTATGGGCAGATCTCCCCGCGTCGTCAGACTGCGTACGCCGATCATTGACTATTCCGGTTGATCGATTGTCGGTATGTAGCGCTGATGTTATAGTGGTTGATAACTTCATAAATTATTTCTCACCAGTTATTCACTACGTCGGTTGCTTTGAGTAAAACGTTCGTGATGTAGGTGAAGATGCACCCCAAATCGACCGTTGTACACCAACAACTCGCTACGGATGAAAGGATCCTCGTCACGAATTTGGTTATGACTTCTTGCATAGTCCAGATAGGCGACCAATGTGGGTCCATCTACATGCGCCAGAGAGCTCTGGTGTTTGGAAAGAGTGTTTACCGTCTGATCTCGCATGCCTGTGCGTTTGGTGTTTTGGGGACTCGTGAACTCCATTAATCATGAATCTTCGTTCCAAGAAAAGTGTACTACACCTTAGCCACTCGCAGACCGCACCTTGTGTTGCAGTGCACTACCGATTTGCTTTCTCTCTTCACTAACGATGCAGCTGGATGCGGTGAAAACCAAGTATCGACGGGCCCCGAAGGTCTTAGGCTGACAAGTGATTCTCCAGTCCGGAGTTGAAATTTCTAGAGCGAGGTTGCGCAAGATCCAAATGCCATTTGGCGGCCATCACCGAAATCATGGGAACAACCGAAACCTTAATCAAAATACCAGTAATGGATCAGCCAGCTGGTTGGTGTCGCGAGATTTGAAGCTTGCGATTGAGGCCTTGAAAACTTGAGGGGCGACGAAGAGTCGACAAAAGGTCGGCGACAAGTCGCTATGAAAGTATTTTAAATTTCTTGTTTTCTTAGGGCCCAATTTCGTAGATTACAATATACAGTACTTAGGATGACTTAAAAATATAATATAATCCGGACTTGGTCTTGCCAGGCATAGCCATGGCCCATGTCCTAAGTTAATGATTAACGACCATTTAATGATCGTTCGCGTAGCATGTGTTCGGGCAAGGTTAGCATAGAGTTTGGTTCCATGCAAATCTCACACTTACTCCTTCAACAACAAAGCTCCGACAACCCTCGAATTTCAAGTTCGAAATCCAAACACTCGGAAATATAGTCAGGTAGGCGCTTACCGGTGTGGTTTCGTCGATGCCACCCGACGTCAGTCAGTGATAGTACATAGCATATGATTACAGTCTCTTTCTATCAGTGCTTGTGGAAGCCTATCGCCATGAGAGGTGCTCAAGTCCTTTTAGCGTCGATTGTGGCAGTGAAACTCATGGCTCAGGTGGTGCCTCTCCGGGGATGTAAGTAGTCGCTATCGGCTCGTGAAGTCATGATGCATGATCGACGAAGCATTGCTGTGGGAGGTGATGTTTCCTCGCAGCGTTGCACATGTGGACTTGCTTCAAGACTGGACTCGAGTATTACGAGAGTGCCATGGACACAAGTTCTGGACCAGGCAGACGTAGCGGGGCGCCGACTCGGAACCCACATAGGGGCACACATCTTCAGCGCTTCAGCGACAGTCCCCGTGCGTGTAGTAGACGCCCACCATTTGTTGGCGTTCATTGCAAACAGGATTGTTTCGGGTTATTCAAGTGGATTTTGCACACAAGTTGATGAGTCGGTTATATAAGGTGTTCTTCAGCCATACTGTAGTTGTACATACCTAGGATATCGGTCTTGCCGCAGAGTCCAGGAATGTTAATGAAGTCATGATCAGATCGATATCCATTATCTTATCTTGCCTGAGTATTGCGTGACTATGTATCCTGAATCGAGACGGTCACAACGTGTGACACACACTCGAAGTTGACCAACACATCCCACTTAAATCCTCATTCACAGCTCGTCCATTGGAAGACAACGCATGGGCAATGAACCTGCACAAAATCAAGAATTCAGTATTCAGTACTGAACACTAACAAGGGCATGTCATATATGGCTCTTTTTGTTTTACTGTATTCGGCACGTGCGCCTGTAGGTCCTACCACCAATTATCCTTGTAATGGGTTGTGCTCATCACCATTCACAATGACCAGCCAACAGACCTCGACATCTCTCGACAGCATGCGTTCCTTGCTTGAGGATATATCTTCGTTCGGTGCACGACCTCTTGCATATCCGCCACACAAGCATAAAGATAGGCGCTTGCTCGGAACAATGCCATTCACCTTTTACGACCAACACACGAGCAAGTCCCAAAGTCTGAAACGCGTTGTCATACTGCCCTCAATCACGGACGACCTCCTGCGAGTTGTCGATGACAGGCTCGCAGAACTCAAACGCCTCGGAGAAGGACCCCTTCCCTTGACGGACGCCACTCGTGCCAACTTTCTCAACACCTTGAAAGGTGGTGGTTACTATTCTTCACCATCCCCGGAAGTCGTTGCAGGCGAATTGGCACAGTCCATCGCCTCGACATGCCTTAATCTGGTCTCAAGCTGGGTCATCCACCCTCGCGCACCGAAATACTATGGGACTCTCTGGTTTGACAACGAGGCAAAGGGCGAATTTCCTTGTCAGTCTTATGATGACCCTCTGGAGCACTTTTCAATACGCTTCATCCGTCCACACCTAGTTCATCCCGACGTCCTGTCCTCCATTGATGATAACGTAAAAGGCGCACTCCAAGATTGGTGCGCTAAAGATCTTTTCACGTTTTCATTTCTGCCCATGGCTCCCCATACCGAAGCACTTTTACGGGATTTGGACCGTTTAGCATCCCTTACCAACATTCCCTCTCCTGGTCCTACGACGCAAGGATGCCTTGTGCATAGTGACCCCACACCAACAAGTTGTGATGCCGAAAAGCCACTTTGGAGTTTACCTCCCCTCAAAAGTGAGGGCGAGACGATACCCGATAGACAGACCAACATAACCAGCCGCGCGGGCGTTATATCAACTGGCCCTCCGTTGCCTTCTCACCCTTCTGAATTTACGGCGATGAGGGATGCCACTCCGGAGGGTATATTGCATCACGTAAGTTCTTTTTATCATCCTCGTTCAAGAAACTCATGACCACATACCAGGTGTGGAATCTCTCTCTCCGACAAGATACAACAATCATCGTGATCAACGCCGGGCTTCACGAGAGGATATGTATCCGCCATCGTGCGACCCGTACGCTGTATCTCTCAGATATTATCGAGACCACTAGGCCTGGATATGGAAAGCTTCACCTTGGTCTACAAATGGCCGCTGTTTTGGATGCCCTTGACCGTTATCGTCAGCAGCGGAAGCTACAGCCCAACCCTGTCCCAAAATTGCTTGGGAAACGCCCACGAAAAGAGTCTCCGAAACCAGTCCCAGAGTTGCGGCGGAGTGTACGGCATAAGATGAATGTCCTCTGTCAAGTTAACAAGGACGTAGCTCAGTGCATGAGTCGCTCAGACGAGAAGGTATGATACTCGGAGTCTCCTCAATTTGTGTGACTGACGCTAGCACTAGGTTCTATGGAACGAGATTAATCAGCGACCGGTCATCTTACTGCGATTTGTTGAGGGAGATCTACAGTCTTCGGTCCCCTCTTGTTGCATCCGGCAAGGTGGCGCACTTTCGTTGTTCATCGCAGAGTTTGGAAGGGATGATACCCAACGTCCTGAATGGAAAAGCTCTTACCAGCGCCGTGAATACTTCAATCTCACCCTCACCTCGACATATGGCCACATTGGAGGCACGGGAAAGGTGTTTAAAGCCCAATTAGAAGTCACCCTGGCAAACGGCCGCAAACTTTTGCAGGATGTGGTGGCTAAAGTAGCGGTGCATGAAGAATCACGGAAGCGGATACGCCACGAATACAAGGTATACCAGCATCTCTGGCAACACAACGTCAAGAGAATACCCAAAGTTTACGGCTTGTTTCAAGATTATGATGACCTTGTTGATGTTCTCGTCCTGGAACGTGCAAAGTTTTCATTTCGCCAGCGGGAACCATGGAGACTGGAAACGGGCAACTTGCTTAAGGAACTTGCTCCAAGCGACAAGTAAGAATTCTTCACACTTATTATTCGTTATATTCACGCTACGATGAAGGAATGCCTGTATCGCCATCGTCACGGCCATGCACAAGGCTGGTGTTGTGCATCATGACCTTCGTGCGGAGAACCTCGTTATCGCCCAGGACGGGAAGCCAATGGTCATTGACTTTGATAGAGCATCCTTGGACCCATCGGACATCGACAAAGCAAATGAGATGGAAGACTTTCAGTGCTTCATGGATGGTAAAAATCTGGAGGACCTTTATGATTAATGTGAAGGTTTGCGGTTGCTCCGGCCGTTCGTTCCTGTTCAAACACAGCCCATATTCTGTCCATCGTCATAATATTATTAATAATAAGGTTATCTTCATTGATGCAGATCAAATTGTTCGTGAAATCTCAAAGAGTTGGTCGACTTGGACTTACATGGCGCACCCTACGAATACACGTCAATGGAAGGGTTTAAGTTCTGGAAGACCAGTTATTGGAAGGGCTTCCTTCGAGGGAAGCCTTACCACATCAGGTACGAGGCCTGTGCGTTGTAGGGTGTTCATCTTCCTGACTGATGCTTGGCGGCTAGTGCTCTTTATGATCTCGTCCAGTTCCGACAAATAAGTCGTCGCCAACTCATCTTAGGATGTTGCTGTCTCAGTTGGCTGCTGGCGTAAGTCGGACCTACCGGAAACCTGTGTGATTTTGTCCGAGGGAGCTCCAAGGACCACCTACGAGGCTCCTATCACCAACTATCCGCCAATCCCAACTCTTTAGCTAATCTTGATCAAGGTCAGTCCCTCTATCTAGCTATATGCAAGGGCCAGTGTTGACAATTTCTTTCACAGACCTGCCGAGTAACCTTCAGCACGAAGTCCCAATCGTAAGCGCCAATTCGACTGTATACGCAGTGTACCCTGGTGCTTACCTATCCCCTAAGTACTCCCCCCACGAAGATTGGTTATGGGTAAGTCTTATCAGCGCATCATGAGACCGTCTCACGCGTCCATTCCAGTTGGTGTAAGCAAGGTGCCAAACCTTCTCATTTCCCCCCATCTGACGTGTCTTTTCAGGCGGCAAGATAGGCTCCATCGGGCAAAGACAATTGACCTGTGCTAGAACCCTCCTACGGTTCGTAAACTCAACGATTCTGATTATTCAAGTGGTTCACAAGCATTTCCTTCCAGACAGAGCCACTAAAGCTCCCAAGAGCACGTCAGATCCCCAAGTGGGAGAAGTACGATGCTGAGATTGCCCGCTTTGCGCGTAAACTCGCTAAAGAGGGGCGTATCAAGTCCCGTATCGCTACTGCCGATGCAAACGTACTCGCGAGCACAGGAAATGCAAATGCAGCACCGCCTGATACTGAGACAGAGCAAATTGAAGAGCACGACGTCGACATTCCCAGAGATGATGTAAATTAACGTCACCACTGGCGAGTTGTCGCAATACACAGTACGCTATCTTTTGCTTTACTTGACCCATTAGGCCTTGGTAGTCGGGGGCGCTCATGGAGTTGCATTGTTTATACCTCTCCTCCGACTGCTCCCCGGAATCGTTAGGAGATCTGCTGTGGTGCTGATTCAACGTGTTCAATTGAGAAGGTGTGCACTCCGGAGATACTATTCTTGCATTGATCGGAATTCAGATTCCTTTGTTTGAATATGGGGTATGCAGATCGCATCCAGTTCTCGATGCCAATTGCCACCATGATCACGGAGTTCCAAAACTCATGGCTACAATGGCTGCGAACCCTCGAATTTCAAACCTTCACTCAAACCTACGAGGTGAACAGAGAGGGTCACAGGAGCCACTTATCACTCCCTTGCCGTGCAGAATCAAGATAATATGGAAAACTTGGTGAGCTCGTCTTGCTTATCGCAAAATTTTCTGAGAATCAAGTAAGCCGATCACGCCGGCTTGCGGGACCTTTCAGACCTCGAAGACATACTGAATGTCGAAGAAAGATAAGGATTGACCCTTTTACCCACCCGACCCACGAATACCTCGGCAACAGCTTGCAGCAACTAAAGTTTTGTCACAGAGCGGATTAACGTTGGCCTTTGTCCTCTTTATCGTTGAGAACCACGTCATCCGTTTGGTTCGCCAAACCACCGGGTCGTCGACGTCAGGTATTGTATTTCTTATTGAGTCCGGTCTGGGCTCTTGTCAGTGGATAACATACGAGTTGGGAAAACATTCTTGGAAACAATCTACCACGTGAAGCACCACGGATTTGTATCCCGTCCGACAAGAATGCCCTCCAATTAAAATCTTCTGCTGTTGCGAACGATGGGGATTATCCTTTTCCCAGGTGGCGATGATGTAAGTGAGTACCCTGTCGGCTGTCGCGGACCACACAGCAGAGGGTCCCAGTTTTGTGGATCCTATGACCGGAAGTCAATGGCCCGTGTCCTTCCTTATATGCATCACCAGTGAGTTCCCCGTTCGTGAGGATAAAGTTTGATGGTTTTTTTCTCCGAAGCGCGAGGAATGCGGAAAGTCCACCAGCGTCATCTGGGATACAATCTCTTCCTTTGTTTTTTCAACTACGGTCTCTGCCCAATCCCGCCACGGACGTTCCAATAATGACGCATTGGCGGTTAAACCTGCAGTTGAAGTTCATGGAGCAGATTATCGACCGGCCTCCGAGAACCAAGTGCTTGTGTCCTGGCCTTATAAAAGGGGTACGTAGTTCCTCCTCCGTTTTCAGTACACAACCATCTCACTACTTCTACTTCGACATGTCTTCGCTCTCCATGGTCGCCAACCTCGCTCACTGGCTCTCGCCTGCCCAGCTCAGCTTCAAGGATACTCTAGAGGACCCAGAGAAGGTACACACCCATTTCTCTCGAAGTGGTTTTGAACTAACGCCACCTCAACACAGATCAAGCAGCACATACATGACGTTCTCGAAAACTTCATGGACAAGTGCCAAGTCTCATTCAAAGCTCCTGAATACGATACCGAGCTATACAATGCCTGTTGGGCAGAGGTCACTCGTCGGGGCTCTCTGTTGGAAAGCGACAAATCGAAACGTAGCCTTAGACGATTCATCCCTATGGGTGTAATCATCGCCAGCACTTCATATCGACACCTTCCACATCAGTCAACAAAAGTCTTCATCGCACTCTACACCGCCCTTCTCATCTACGTCGACGACATCTTCCAATACAACATCGAAGACATCAAGCGCTTCAATGAACGCTTTGTC
>ML208399.1:56971-73149 GCA_004369065.1 Pluteus cervinus
TTATTCGAGGGATGGGGCAACGGGAGGCATAGCATCGATTTGGGCAGCACCTTCAATGGGCGAAAGTGCTGACCACCTATCCTTGACGTACACTATTGATTGACGGTCAGTCCCTTAAGTCTCGAGACTCAATGAAAACTTACATTCTGCTGTAATTGGTATCTCAGCAAAGTCCGCAAAGTTGCCCGTCTGGACGATAATCCCAGCTTTTACGAAACCCGAGTTATGTGCAATCTGACTTCCGCAGACACTGCAGAAGATTCGAGTAACTACAAGGCGCTCAGCGGGGAAATGTTTGGAATTTGGAATCCTCGACCGTACCTGTCCTGCCGCTCTCAGCTGGCGATTGAAAGGTCTTGGTCGGACCTTCGATCTTGACTCCAGCTTCTAAGGCAACTACTAATGTGCTGAAAGCGGACCCAGTGGTTTGTCTACAATCAACGCAATGGCAAACGACCTATTCGTGAGTGTCGTCAGCATGCAAACCGCATATACGCGAGTGGCTAGTACACTAACATACCTGCTCAGCAGCCGGTTTTTCTATTGTGATCTTGGTTTGTCCGCAAAGGCAAGCTCCTCGGTGGGCTGGCATGTTCAACTGGCAGTTAAGGTGGGTGCGGTGGGGTTTTTTATCGCGTTTTTACCCCCCAGTGACTTCCCACCACTAAAACACCCTGGTTCTTCTCAGTCCTTCTTGACGTCTATCGCACTATCATCCACGCCACCACGCTGCTGGTAGCACACCCGTAGTCGTCCCTCGCCGGCGGTCGAAGGTGGGGTCAGGCACGGCTCGGTGCTTTTTCTCCTGGCAGATACAGACCCTTTTCATTTGCAAAATGAAATTGGAATTGATTGTCGTGATTGGACGATCTCCAACAGACACCGTCCGCGAGGTGAGTGCACTTGGTTTATTTCCCTATCCGCGGCCGGCGATCCGAAAGTCTTGACTGGGCCTTCGATTTTAACTACAGGTTCTAGGATAAATTGATAATGGACGCAGATCCGCTACCTTATTTGCAATCAGTACAATGGAAACCCACCTACTCATGAGCGATATCTGAGTTACCGTGAACTAAAATCACCTGGGGGTTTTAGCACCCCACCTGCAACAGCCCTTCTTTCGAATGTAATGTTGGTCTGTTCGCAGAGACATGCAGCGAAGTTGGTACGAGGTGCGTTTCACCACAAGGGATGGACTCGTCGTAGCTTAAATCCGCCACTTCTTAATACTTATTGGCTTACTATCTGCAGCATTCAGATCCACTGCGGCTATACTTCATGCCTGGTATCTGTTCTTCGCCACTAGTCGGACTATACGCCCTATCTTTCCGGACCAGCGGTACCGATCTTCCTCTTGGTGCCACGGCTCCCGGTAACTCATAAAGGCGAAGCTCACAGCGCTAAGCCTTTTCAATCATAGTTTGACACTAAAAGTTCAGAAGGTCCGTTTCTACAATTTCAGTTCATACATATACATTGCTATTAACCTTCTATGCGGGCATTTTCTCGTGTTGAGCAGCACCTGAGACAGGCGCTAAACTAGTCCAGCGATCCTTCGTGAACACTGAGACGGGATCGTCAACCTTTATTTTGAGTCAGTCGAGGATATATCACATACGTTCAGCAACAACGGGTACAGTGGCGAAATCCTTGAAGTTTCCAGTTTGGATGGCTTGAGCGTCACCGAACACAACAGATTCGTGGGAGATGGCACTTCCGCAGTTGCCACAGAAGATACGAGTCACTACAGAAGGCGCGTCAGAGGCGGTACCAGAAAGAGGGATGCTGATGCACATACCAACGTTTCCACTGGGGACCTTGATGCCGTATCTTTTAACGGGACCTTCGATTTTGACATCCGTCTTGGGCGCCAAGACGTTCGTGCTGTAAGCACTGCCGCTGGTCTGCTTGCAATCGAGGCAATGGCAAATAATCTAGGATTATATCTCAGCATGATAGTGAAGGTGATTGCTTGTGGGGGGGGATCTCACCTGGCCCTCGTGAGTCGAGGTGAGTTCGACGGTGGTTTCACCGCAAAGACAAGCTCCTGTGTGGGGCATATTTTACTTGGGTTGAGGTGAGGTGATTGTTGAAGCTTTGTGGTTGGAGAGCTGAGCTGATAGCTTCGACTGTGAAGCGCTTTTAAGGCCTGGACATTGGGAAACTTCCGCAAAAGAATTTGTCTGTGCTGCCCCAAAGTTGAGCAGTTCACTTCGAGAATGGCCCCCGGTGGGACTACATCCCCAGATATTAACAGGCTTCCCAAGAAAAAGAAGACGACTCATCGAATGAGAGAAGAAGACGTGCGACGCCTTGGCTTACAATGGTCATCATGGCACCGTGCTGTGGCGGTGAGTCCCCGAGGAAGCGTCACGAGCACTCAAGTGATTCTCATCTCTGTGAAGAAACACGCCAAAGGTTCACCCTTACATCAGAAAGTGATGAAAGGACATAAATACTTACTTATCTGACGTTTCTTCAGTAACACGCGAAGCATCGTCTCTATTACCGCGACCGCGAAGTCTCCAAAGCGACCCAGAGAAGAGGAGTACAACATTGTTCACATCATGAACTTGAGGTCGCGAGCGCAAGTCCGAGCATCAGCCTAGCTGCCTATTGGATGATAGGATTGCGACCACCCACACTTACATATGTTAATATCTATGCAGGTCGGAATCCCGTCACCCGAGCTTAGCGCTCGCCGATCCCTGTTGAGGCCTTGATGATCGGCAAAAGCCGAGACTTAGACTCTGCAGGCATTTCTCAGGGCCCGTGCGCTAAAATTTATACAGCACATCTCAAACCTCTGCGCTTCAACTTTCGAAGACCAGTTCAAGAAGCATTTTGTGCCGATCTTTCTCAATCTCTAACTTTCAAAATGGACCCGAAATTGGCGAAAAGCGATCAAGGGGTGCACAGGATTACAGTAGGTAAAACAAGGACCCACAACCACATGCAAAGCAAGCTTTCCAAAAAAGACACAAGGTAGTCAACAATAACGCCACAATAATACAGTATATCGCGTCCTCTCTTCGTCATCGTTGTGTTCGGCTTGCAACATCTCACCATGGCTGGAACGAGGCTGTATCAGCGCTGCGACCTTCTCCCCACATATCTCGAAGATATATGCTCGTTCAGACTCCCCCCTCGTCCACCGCAAGTTTGGCAAAAGAGACGGCTACGAGGCGTCGCTCCAATGACATTCTATGACCGGCATGTCAACGAGAATCGACGCCTACGACACGTGGCGCTACTGCCAACTCTTGTCGACGACATCACGAAGCACGTTGACGACCATCTTGCTGGGCTGAAGGCTCGCGGGGAGGGGCCACTTCCAATCGTGAAGCAGACAAAAGGACAATATCGCCACTCTGTGAGAGGCTTTCGCTGTGAAGGCACAAGCACTGATGCAAACACCCTCTATTATACGACAACCATTGCATCTACCTGTTTGGCACTGGTTTCGAATTGGGTGATCCACCCACAAGCACCCCGGTACTACGAATCCTTAACGCTGGACGGCCCCAGCGTGCCAATTCCACATGCAGATGACCCAGACGCTGATCTTTCGATCCGCTTTCTCCCTCCGAGCGAAATCCATCCAGACGTGCTTTCGTCAATTGACGATGATACAAGAAATGCCTTGCGTGATTGGCACGGCCGGGATCTAGTGACATGGATTTTCCTGCCTATTGCCTCGCATACCGAAGAGCTTGTACAAGATTTGGACCGACTATCCACTCTTCCGGGCATTCCTTCAGCTAGTTGCGCCATGGATGGATATCCCTCTACAATAGCCACAGACCCGCCGACTTGCGATGCGGATGTTACTCCGTGGACGATACCTGCAGAAGCACGAGTGGTGACGCATCCTGCTACAACCAGTGATGATATACCCTTGTCTCCTCTCAAGCGACGCGCTAGTACTATCTCCCGCAAATCACCGTCCTCAAGGTTTGAAAAGATGAACGATTCAACTGCAGAAGGTCTAGCCCATTACGTACGTCATCCTACTTTCCGTTCCCAACGTTTATTGAACGTTGCCTAGGCGTGGCGGCTGGCAGTTTGCCAAGATACTACTATCATCGTGTTCAATTGTGGTAGTTATGAGAGAATAGCCATCCGCCATCGTGCCTCTCACACACTCTATATCTCGGACATGCTGGATGTCACGAAATATGGGTATGGTAAATTCCATCTAGGCCTTCAAATGGCTGCCGTTGGAGACGCCCTGCGCCGGTATCGCAAGGCCCACACTGCTGCACGATCTGTTCCTCTTTGCGGTCCGCACTTTTCACTCGGTAAACGAACTAGGGGGGCGGTGGTTATCAACTCCGACGATCTACGACGAAGTAAACGACAGAAGCTGAACAAGCTACTAGTGGGAGCACGTTCCATAGATAACCATGACAAACAGGTATGACAACCTTTGTATAATTTAGGGATTGTAACAATTCCTTTCTCAGATATTCTGTCGTGAGGTGGGTCCACGGCAAGTTGCTCTTATCCGGATTTCTAGTGGCGGCCTTGATTCGACCATCCCTGCGAGTTCCCGTCGGATAGGAGCCGCCTATCCGAGTTCAAACCCGGGGCCCATATGCAACTCTTGGAGTTGGACAAATTCTTACAAGTCCTCCGAATGCTTTGTCCTGACACTCCAGTCATATCTTAGTGCTGGTGGTACTGGACGGGTGTATGCTGCAGAAATAACACTGCCAGACAACGACAAGGTTTCTCAGAAAGTAGCGGCCAAAGTCGCGACGTCCAAAGAAGCACGAGATCGATTACGGCGTGAATACGAAGTGTATCGTCGTCTATGGACACACGACGTACGAAGAATTCCGAAGATTTATGGCCTATTCGAGGATGGTGACGATATGGCAAGTGTACTTCTTATGGAGCTTGCAGCATTTTCCTTTCGTCAACGAGAGCCTGTTACGCTCGAGAACAATGGGGTGCTCAAGGATATTTCCACGTCAGACAAGTAAGGAGGCCGCCTCTCGCTTGTCTTTATTTTTTCTAATACGTTGAACAGAGCGATTTGCCTCGCTATTGTTCAGTCTATTCACCGTGCAGGTGTTGCTCATGGAGACCTCCGCCCAGAGAACCTTGTGATCGCCCAAGATGGAAAACCCATGGTGATCGATTTTGATCATGCCCGTCTCGATGCATCGGACCAGTTAAAGGTAGATGAACTGTCCTCTCTATGCGATCTTTTGGATGGGAAGTCATTGAACTGCCGCACGGGGAAATAGCGCTAACCATAACGCTCCTGCGTTATAATGTCGTTCTAGCAACTCGGACTTACAGTAATTTATAGCCTTTGTTCTCAAGCAATTGCATTGTTCACATCTTGCCAGTATCCACGTTGCGATTACTAGGTTATATTCATTGTGCTGAAAACAACGGACGAGTTATGCTGTAAGTTGCGCTTGTTCTCGAGATATCATACTAGGCCCAGTGCAGTTGGCGGCTAAGTTCAACCGGCATTTCCCGAAACTCAGAGCCAGTTTGTCACTTCAACCACTACCTCATTGACCAGATTCGTCTTCAGCTTCAGGCATCAGGTGCGGGTTCAGAGTGCTTTTGATTGATCCCAATGGTCCTGAACAATTGTGGGGTTCAAATAGGATATCCTCATCAAGGTTTAAACAAGGACCCACAACTATTATGGGTTCTTTTGTTTCGCTTGTGCATGCACTTGACGATCCTGTCGGTCTACGATCGTTGTTGTGAGTCTGGTCGTTGTATCCAACGTCGAAGACCATGTCTGAACATCCTCCACAGGCTTCCCTCGATAGGCTCCCATCTATTCTGAATACCATCTTCACGTTCAAACGGCAGCTCATCATCCCGGCAGATAACGATCAAAAAGACCGGCGCTTGGTTGGAGTTGCCCCTCTCACCTTCCTTGACCGCCACGTCAATGAAGGTCAAAGCCTGAAGCATGTGGTATTACTGCCCTCTCTCTGCACCGACATTCAGCGCCATGTGGACAGCACACTCGAAGAATTGAAGAACCAAGGACTGGGACCGCTTCCACTCCGGCTAAGAACATGGGGAGAGTTCAAAGATAGGCTAAACGTTGGGCTGATGTCCGACTTCCAGTTCCAAACCATGATACTCTTTTATTACCGATCTATCGTGGCTACATGCTTACCCTTGACCTCAAGCTGGGTTGTTCACCCGCGGGCACCCAAATACTTCCACACAATCGTCTCCAGTAAAAAACGTTTGCGCCCGCGTGGAACGGACAACGACGACACCCATGACTACTCTTCTATCGCGTTTCCGCAGTTCTCTCGAATTCGTGATGAGGTACTCTCCTCCATCGATGACGACGATGTGAAAGCGGCTTTGCAAGAATGGGAGAACAGGGACGTGCTGACGACGGTGTTTGTGCCCCTAGCACCCCACAGCGAACAGCTTGTACGTGATTTGGACACACTTGCCCAACTCCCTGTGCTCCCCTCCGCGAGTTGTACCACTCGTGGATATCCTATCGTCATCGAGAACGGCAGCACTTGCGATGCAAGTGACACTCCTTGGACTTTGCCTTTAGCAAAAGCGGAGACAGGAACCGAACACGCCGTCAACGCCACTGAAAGTGGTGTCATCAATCCGAACCCAACCCCGTCCAAAGCCTCGTCCAAATTTGAAGAGATGAAGGATTCCACTCCTGAAGGCCTAGCGCATCATGTACGCATTTCCGATATACTCTATCTTCTAGTTTTTAAATTCTTTTTAGGCTTGGCGGCTGGCCGTGAGCCAGGACACCACTGTCATCGTGTTTAATTGTGGGAACCATGAACGCATTGGCATCCGACATCGAGGTTCCCGGACCTTGTATATCTCGGATATGATAGACATAACTCAACCAGGTTATGGTAAAATCCACCTCGGTCTCCAGATGGCCGCCGTCGGGGATGCCTTAAATCGTTACCGAAAGTATCGGTCCCAGACGATGAACTCTCCAACGGCAAAATCAACCAAGAAGCGACCTCCAAGGGCGAAGAGATAGTGATGCCTGTATTGCGTAGAAGCAAACGCCAGAAGATGAATGCTCTCCGTGACGAGGCACGAGGATCATCTGAATTGAGCAAACAGGATAGCCAGGAAAGTACAACTCGCCTGTACTGTGAATACGAGCTGATTTTCCTCCAGATTCTGTGGAAGGAAATGAGTAGGAGATCCCTCGTTCTACTTCGAATGACTGGAAACGGCCTTAATTCATCATACCCTGCAAGCTGCATTCGTACAGGCGAACCGCTTTCTCCATCCAACCCCACGCCACCAGTCGCCGCGTTGCCTACGTGGAAGGCATCATACCAATCATCAGAATATTTCGTTCTTACTCTCTATTCGAATTGTGGCGCTGGTGCCACAGGCCAAGTCTATGCAGCGGATTTGCAAATTACCCTTCCAACTGGCCGGAAATCTTCGAGGGGCGTTGCGGCCAAACTGTCCATCTTCCCGAAGGGCCGGGATCAACTCCGGCATGAGTACAGTATCTACAAATGCCTCTGGGGGCGTGGCGTGAAGAGGATACCAGAAATCTACGGTTTATTCGAAGACCTCGACAACCAAGCTACGATCCTTGTGATGGAACGGGTAGCATTCACTTTTCGGCAACGAGAGCCGAGAACAACAGAGAATCAGGGCCTGTTGAAGGAGGTAACACAGGCAGAAAAGTAAGTGGCTTTTATCGTGAGCGTATCGTTCTGACCATATCAACAGGGTGGCTTGTATCACAATCGTCGATATAATACATCGTGCGGGTATCATTCACCGGGATCTCCGCCCAGAAAACCTCGCCTTTGGCCAAGATGGAAAGCCTATGGTCATTGATTTTGATGTGGCGCTTCTTGAAAGTAGCGAAAGACACAAAAGCCACGAGATGCGATGCCTAGAAGTACTCCTTGATGGCGAGTCGCTTGCAACAGCCCCATACTCGCAGCCATAAATCCCCGTAATCACCCCGTCTACCTTGATCTATAACTTGGAACTTCGTTAATGGGGATGAGCCGCATATCGATATCGTCAAGCTGCGAAAGAACAGATAGCTCTCACTACGTAGTTTGTGTCGGCCACACACCGGCTTTATCTCCGATGCTGTTGGAATTCAATCAAGGGTCTGGCATGAACTTTAGGCAATCTCGCTCAACGTTCAACGTTTAACGCCTGCGTGGTCTCATTAACATGAGAGAACCGCCCACTCTAATTCTTTAAAACTGGAGGTGAACCAAGGGCGCTTGATTATAAGCGTCAGACTGAGATACGCCACAAAAAGAGTTGCCAAAAATGTCATAAGGTGATCAAGCGGGAACAATAACGCCACAATACCACTTGACTTCCAGTGTTATGCCCTCACCACCATCGCGTTCCATTTGCAGCATCCCACAATGGCTGCAAGACCGCAGCCTCAACTAGGTGATATACTCCCAAAGTGTCTCAATGACATATTCTCTTTTAGACTTCCTTCTCGTTTAGAAGACAAGGCCAGACGGCTCCTGGGCATTGCTCCAATGTCATTCTACGACAGGCATGTTAACGAAAGTCGTCGTCTACGACATGTAGCGTTGCTTCCAACGCTCGTGAACGACCTCACGAAACATGTCGATGATCGTCTTGCGGAGTTGAAAGATCACGGTGAAGGACCACTTCCAATTAGACGGCAAACTCGAGGTCATTTTTGCTATTCTGTATCAAGCTATTCCTGCGACGAACCAAGTATGTGTGCCAACCTACTATATTATTCATCGACAATCGCCTCCACCTGCCTAGCTCTAGTTTCGAGCTGGGTCATTCATCCACGGGCTCCCCAATACTTCCGATGCTTAACTTTTGACGGACCCAGCCACCCACCTCCACGAGCCGAGGAGCCAAACGTTCACTTTTCCATCCGCTTTCGACCTCCCCACGAAATCCATCCAGATGTACTCTCGTCAATCGATGATGATGTAAAGGGGGCTCTTAAGGATTGGCATGGCCGAGATTTGGTGACCTGGGTTTTCTTACCTATCGCCCCGCACACCGAAAAGCTTTTGCGAGACTTGGACCGACTATCAACACTGCCTATTATGCCTTCAGCTAGCTACCACAAGAAAGATTATCCTCCGATGTTGGACGATCATCCACTGCCCTGCGATGCAGACGTCACTCCGTGGACGTTATCAGGAATAGGTGCACCACTTGATGCTTCTCCGTCAAATGACTGGGCAACTTCTGTTAAGGAACTCCCAGGGACTATAACTTCGTTCACGTCCTCCCCCAATGTTCCGGAATCCAAATTCGAGGAGATGAGAGATTCAACACCCGAAGGTTTAGCTCACATGGTATGTCCTTCTACCTGCCCCTTCTCGTGGTCTCAAATTCCGTTAGGCATGGCGATTGGCAGTTTGTCAAGATACCACCATCATCGTGATTAACTGTGGTAATTACGAGAGGATAGCTGTCCGCCATCGTGCCTCTAATACACTCTACATTTCTGATATGCTCGATGTCACGAATAGTGGATATGGCAAGCTCCACCTTGGTCTCCAGATGGCTGCTGTTGGAGATGCCCTTCACCGATATCGTCAGCATCGTACCATTCAATATGTTCCTCCTTTACCCTCACGCCTGTCGCTTAGCAAGCGAACTAGAGCACAAGCTCGTCAAGATGATGGAGACTTACGACGAAGCAAACGACAGAAACTGAACAACCTGATGGAAAGGGCACGTGGCGGAAGTAAATCGAGTAAACGAGAGAAACAGGTATGAAGACTTCCCCCCCACCGGAATTGAAATTAATATATCACATTCCTAGTCTTTCTGTGAAGAGGTCGGTTCTCGACCTGTCGCACTCGTTCGACTTTCAGCTGGCGGCCTCAATTCGTCCATCCCAGCGAGCTGTCTTCGAACTGGGGATGCCCTCACGATGGAGTCCCATCTGGAATTTGCAGGCAACCATTCGACGCAGAAGGAACTCCCCAAGCCGCCGGAGTACTTCATGCTGACCCTCCAGTCGTATATCAGTGCTGGTGCGACTGGCCAGGTGTACGCTGCCCGACTGGAGATAACGTTACCAGGGGGCAAAAAGCTTTCACAAAATGTGGCGGCAAAGCTCTCCACCTCTGAAGAAGCACGAGATCGATTGAGGCGTGAATATGGCATATATCGACATCTGTGGACACACGACGTGCGAAGAATTCCCGAGATTTATGGCTTATTTGAGGATGCTGATGACATAGTGACCATTCTTATTATGGAACGTGCTGCGTTTTCATTCCGACAACGAGAGCCTGCGACGCTGGAGAATAAAGGAATGCTTACGGAGCTAATGGAATCGGACAAGTAAGAGATTCATTCCGTTTCTCATCTTGTCCTTATCTATTAAATAGAGCGATCTGTCTGGCTGCCGTCGATTCGATTCATCGTGCAGGGGTTGTTCATCGAGACCTCCGACCCGAGAACCTGGTCGTTGCTCAAGATGGAAGGCCTATGGTGATTGACTTTGACCACGCATGTCTTGAGGCTACGGACCAGCTCAAGGAGCATGAAGTGTCGTGTCTTCTTAATCTCCTCGACGGCAAATCCTTGGAGACTGCTGCACGGTTTGTAGAATAGCAACCGATCGTCTTGCTGTAGCAGCCTCGTTTTATAGCCAATATAAATACTACAGCCACTGCTTTTGTAAACCCTGGAAGCATTTTTAGGTCGGAACAACGGTCGGATAATAAGGCCTTGTTCTCTGAATGCACTTAAGCCTGTTGAGGATACTGAGTGCCAACATCATCACCCATTCATACCCTTCCCGCTTGACCTCGAAATGGCCACACCCGACTTGGAAGTACACCCTCCTGAGCAACTTAAAGCAGACTTCGAAGCTCTTCCTAGTGTCGTCAGTCAAATATTCAAGCGCCACCCAGCGGTATATGCATCCATCACCGCCGATCCTTATGATTCCCTTACAACAATCACCCACCCACCTCCTCAAGAACGCCGATGCGACCTTTACCTGCAGGATAACCTCACACTCAAAAGGGTTGTCTCCTGGCCTTGCGTCCACAACAATCTTCGAGAGTTTGTTGAAGAAAAGATCAGAAATCTCCCAGATGGTGGGATCACCGCCGATAATGCTAATTTTTTGGGTTGTCTGTCTGACGTCTCAGTATCCCAGGTCCCGCGAGATGACGTAGGATCCGAAATGAAGAAGCTTCGACATCATTACAAACACCAAGTAGCAGACGCATGTATCCCAACTGCATCGTTACTGGGCCAGTTCGCCCGAAGCTATGATGCATATAACTGGGACCGCACCTCGAAACCTCGATCTAGCGACACACAGGCGAGCCTGAGAGCTGAAGACGGTGATGCCGTTCTTCAGTCTAATTGCGGGCTCCTAACAGATCTTGCCAGGGGGAACTCCACTCAAAACCCTACCTTTGTTGCGTGGACATTCGAGTCTCCTTGGGTCTGGACTAGTAATGTCGAATCGTGTATCGATAATATGGTTTCACTGATCGACTATACTTGGCACCTAACCCCCTGTGACCCCCTTGGAGTAAACCCAAGATTTCACTTCGAGGCCGTCAAACCAGTCGGACCTGATGTTCTGAACACAACCTTTCCCACGTGGAATGTCGAAAGTTATCTGCGCACCGAGGACTCGCCGCAACATGGCATGGTGGTACCACAGAGATTTTGGTCACAGCGTGATCACGACAACGCTCAAGTGATCCTCCAACGCGTACGTAGTTTGCTCTGCAGTTGATCCCTGGATTTACATTTTCGCACCCAATACCATAGGCGTGGTTGCTTGCAGTAGAATTCGACCTAACTTTTGTTGTGATCAGCAATGGTAATTCTGAACGGATTGGAATGCGAGACAGGGCCACACAGACTCTCTTCTTGAGCCAATTCATCCACCTATCGGAAGAAAAGGAATATATGAAGTCTCATGTGGGGCTTTATCTTGCGGCATGGGAAGAACACTTTCAACGTGACAGAGCAGAGCAAATCAGGGTTGCCAACGAGTCAAGGCACCCATCCCCCAGTCTCTTCGTAAGTTGATTCATATATAACAAAATTCGAAGTCCTTACGTTGTCATCCTCAACAACCAGGGGACTGCAGAGCAGGTACTCCAAAGAGTGAATGAGATACCCTTCAGATTGTTTGGTGGGCAGCCGGTGTATACTTGGAGCAGGTGCCAGGATAGTGGGGACATCCACCACCTCGAATTAGAATCAATGAGCAGTTACAAATCACCTCCAGCGAAACGGATGAAACGTAGGCCTTCCCTTCGCCGTGGATTGAGAGGTAGTATTGACCTATACAGTATCAAACCGCAGCCCGTCAATACCAGATGGTAAACCCTATCTATCTTTTGACCTGTCAGCAAAGGGAGCTGGGTCGTCTTTCACATTTGAGGGCGCCCTATTTGTGAATGATGAGCGGATAAGGTCCAATCTTGCAGCTAAAATACTCTGTGGCCAGGCTTCCGCGCCATTGTGCAAGGAGTACTCGAAGTACAAAGAACTCATGGATGCACAGGTAGAAGGTATGCTTCGGCACCACGGGGTCTTTTCTTGTTTCGATACAGCAGGGAGACCGATGGCGGCGCTCTTGGTGGACGATCCTGGTGAGAGTTTGAAGGTTTATGAACCCACTCTGCGGGCGGTACACCGGTAAGCTTCCATTTAAGAAAGCCAAATACAAAAGAGTCTGACCTCTGACAGTGACATGTTCACGAGGCAACTTCAACAAATACATAACGCTGGTTTCTTACATGGCGATATTCGAACCAGAAACCTATACATAGGTACCGATGGGGCTAAGGCATTTCTAGTGGGGTTCAGCAAATTGAAGCGCTGTGATGGCGCCAGTGATGCTGTAACGAAAGAACGCCAGAAGTTGGAAGCAATCCTGGCGAAACGTATGCCCAACCTCCAGGAGAGGGCGGAGGTGGTGGAGGGTAGCCGAGGAAGCCGAGGAAGCGAAGACCGAAGGCGCAAAGCTGGACAAGCAAGTTTCCAACCACACCAAGGGCATGATCACGAAGACGCCACTTGGGCTTCACCACAAGTAGAAGGGAGTCCGAGGTCTATAAAGAGCCTTCCCAGAAGGCAACATAGGTCTGGGGTAAGTTCTCCTACACGAATAAGCATTCAACCATTGAACACTTGTCCCAAGGATATGCCTGAAGTAGATATGGATGTCCAAGGATCTGACGATATGAACGAGCAAGAAAGTCCGAGGTCGCCTGGTAGTTCCGACGAGCCTGATAATATTTCAAGGCTAGGTTCTGATGAAGATTCTGATCCAGACCCTGACACGGATTCAAGTTCAGAGTCAGAGTCCGAAACGGATTCAGCGTAAAAAGTTGGCTAAAGTTTGCGGGCCGGCCTCCCCTACATGGACTCTGTGAATACGGTAAAGAAGGAAATAAACAAATTCAACGCACGGAAAACGCTGCAGATACCTCGTGTAACTTACAATTAACATCTCCCAAGTCTTCGTACTGCATAATGTCATATGACGCAGCTGCACGTTTGGGCATGGCATCACCTATATTTCCCTTCCTTAGTCCCGACGATGTAGAAGTGGATTAGCTCAAGGAGCCAATTGAGGGGCGAGCCAGACGAATTTGTGGACGTCCTCGCCGTTTCATGAATTAGTCACTCGAATTTATGGCTGCACAGCTAGAAGAAACAATAGGGTCTAAGCCAAATTTGGGACACAGGTTATAGCAGCTTTGCTCACTCACGCAAGACAATGTAAAGCTATAGAAAGAAGGTACAATATGCACACGGCAGATACCCAACCAGGGAGCCATGTGGCGAAGACCGTAGATAGGCTGGCTCAGATGCTTGCAATCGGGTTCATAAAGATGACGGTAGCTGAAGTGTGAGATGTGAAATCAGTCCAACTTGGGTGTGAAATCCCAACAGAAGACGGAAGGAAGGAAGAATCAGGTTGCAAATTATATTATACTCCATCACCCAACCTAGCCACCACTGCGAAAGTGGTTGGGCAGCCCCTTCGCTTAGCGGTTATCAACATGCCCATTCGAGTATGGAGAAAACGCAGCATAAGCAAAAAAGGTGTTCGGTTGTTCGTATTTTGCTCAGGCTCATCGTGAAAGAGTGATCCAATTCGTAATGCAGACTTACCGATGAAAAATAGCTTATTTTGCTACAGACCCAGCGATATAATCCAGTCAAGCCCACCAGATGCGTGCTGGATATATGCACGAGCTTCCGGGGTTCGACGAACTAAAAATAAGCAACGCTCGGACTAAGTAAGAGGTTGTTCTTGGTGCATATAAGATATGTGTTCGTCATGTACATATATGCTTACCTTGTCAACGGATAGCCAGGCGAGAAGGCAAGAAGACGTCAAAAAGTCAGCCCAGACCTCGCGACAAAGAAGATGCCATTATCCGAATGTCGCCACTGGCCAGAATTTTGAGTTGAGCCTGAGGTTAGCAACGTTGAGAGGATATATATGTGTGGAGAATAGCGTTGAGGTAGGAGAGGAACTTTGCACTGGCACGTCAGCCAGCGAGGAATTAACTTTAGCGCTTAGTAAGCTTCTGGTACTTGAGCGGTGGGAGGAGTTTGTCCACCAGAGGCTGGCAGGTTCATATATAAGGTGACTGTCGCTATAGGTCACACTGGATATATGAAAGCCGGTCGCCACAAGGAACTGTGGCATGTATGAGACAGGTTGGTTCTGGCCGCAGGGAATGGGAAACCCTCGGATGTGTCCGGGAAAGCCTTGATAGAAGCCGGGCCCAATTCGGGTATGAACCCGACGTGCCAAACCCGACGTTGGACGGATTTAGATGCAACGTCGTTGCTCGTATGTTGCACGGCGGAGCAGTCCACGTGTGGTTCATGTTCCAAAAAGGGAAAAAAAGAGGAAAAAAAGATTTTTTCAAACATATGCTACTTTGTCGCTGTTGGTGCTAAATACTCTATAAGAACTTCCCCGTTTTCAGGCCCACCGCCACCCTCGTCGAGATAACGCTTGCAATCCTTCCAGTCAGAGATACATCGGATATATAATGATTGAAAAACAGCAGCCTGCCGCGATGCGTATGCACGGCGACCCTCGTTATGCTCGTTGTAGGGGCTGGAGACGTAGGCGAGCCATTCCTGTGCCCGATATTGAAAGTATCCCTTCACGCGACGCATCTCCTCTTGCAGGAGGTGACACTCTTCTTGCCAACGATGGGCTCGAGCGCGAGCCTTGCACCACTCGACACGGACCGCTACACCTCATTTAGAATGATTCCTCGTTAGAAACAGGTCACTCACCCTCATTGCGCAGGTTTGTTTGATCCACCACCCCCGATTTACGCCATATCCACGAGAGGGTTCTCTTCCCCACAGAAGGCCGGCCATCATTGTTCAATGAAGGTCGAACACCCTCGTCGAAGTTCTTGAGGCCGGATATGTTGTCGTCGTCGAGGGGAAGCCAGGTGGCCTTCCATTTACCATCGTTCTTCACCACAGCACTAAGGTCGGTGAGTTGACCGAAGACTTGTCGGTATTTTCTTGCGTCGTTCTTGACCTTTGCCTCGAGTCGGTTCAGGATCCCTTTGCTTCGCGTATTTTGGTGCTGGCCTCGAACGTGTCGATCCTTGGACGAATAGAGTTGGTCGCGAAGGAGTAAATGGCGCCGGAGGTCGTCAAGGGACATCCCAGCCTGCGCGATTCGGTAGCGAAATTCAAAGTCCAAGAGTTCTTGCGAGACTTGAATCTTCTTCATGACCGCAGATGGCATGAGAAGAGGGATGGTCTCTGCTATCCCTTGGTTGATCGCGCCGCAGTTTTTTCGAAGGGAGGTAACACCGGGCATGTGTCTCTTCTGCACTTCAATCCATGCAAGGACCTTTCGGAGGAGGCGCTTTCGGCGTTCGAGGAGTTTGGCTTGCTGGAGAGCGGTTGGGTGAAGGCCGAGGTTGGCGTAGTCAGCGGTGAGAGCAGCTCTAGTGTTCATTAATAAAATATTTGTACGGTGGAAGACAGGCGCTTACTGGACGTCCTCTAATTCGAGGCCTTGAGACAACATCTCACTTGGCCCGATATCCTCGTCTGATTCATCGGCGGTCTCCTTCATGCCAGTGGTATCCTGCTCCTTCTCGGTATCCTGCTCCTTCTCGGCACTCTGCACCTTCTCGATAGCCTCG
>ML208400.1:6630-24738 GCA_004369065.1 Pluteus cervinus
GGAGGTGAGGCTGTTCGGCGAGTGTTTTAAATAGTTACGAGGCCCCCTAGGGGACTCGTTCTTTCTACTGTCATACCCTGAGCTTTTGTCTGCGGCTAGCTCCGAGCTGGTCCCCGTATGGTCAAACCTTCCAAATCTGATCAGGTACGTCCGAACAGATCCAAAGTCGATTGATTCCGCTCCCCACAACCGCAGTTATCAATATCTTATCGCCGTTTTAGCATTTGATTCCACGAACCACCTAACTCCACCTGGATGCGCCGTCCTTGCTCAGTCCATCTCTAATTTTCTTCATTCATAACCCCACCAACCTCATCACAGCTCTGGCTATGACCCCAAACTAGCCAGCACACTGTACGGCGACCACACAGAACCTCAAACCGACCCCCGAACCGGTCGCTTCGCCACCATTCACGTCAGCCGCCACCTGCTATCTCCCAATCATCAAGACCTTCGACGACAACTCTGGGCGAAAATCTACGAAAACGCGCGAGATTTTTTCGATGTAAAGGAGAAGGACGCGTGATGACGGTGTGGTTTGCTTCGTGAGTCCCTAAACTGCGTTATATAGGAGCAATGATGACGCCGTTATGGGGACAATAGCACACGTCCACGGCAGGGCTCTCGGCTACAAACTTATGAAGACTTTCCAGTTCTGTCAAGCACAACACCTCACACGAACGAATTGCAGGGTGGTTGATGTTACACGCTGCATCATGCATCATGCATCAAGCTCAAGGCTGGTACAGAACGGAGCACACATTCATGGTATCATTTCTTTTTATTTTTCACTCTCATTTTCATTGAGCCCTCTACAAGCAAGTTCTAATCAGTTCATTGACTAAAACGGGGCCTCGGAACATGCCAGGCATCGCCATGGCCGCTAGACTAGGTCGTTTATTGGAATGCTGAGGGAAGCGGGGGTATTCGGAGAACAAGACGTGGTGAGCGAGCTCCCGCCATTCATGACAGACTAAGGAACAGTTGATGAGGGTCCTTGCGAGTTCCACGGGATGGGATTCGTTTTTGAGATATTCGAAAATGAGGTGTATCAAATCAGAAGACAGCGGATCCATCTGGATAATCCTTTCGTTTGTGTTGGGCGTAGCTGCCAGCAGATCGTGTTGCCTTTGTCGAGCCACGTGGCTGTGGGACCTTGCGTCAGGGATTGTGAAGCGGTCTCCCACCGCTTTTTTCACCAGCCTAAAAGTCTTCATGGCAACTTGTGCGCCAATTCGACAACAGCTCTTGAACGTCTCCCTATCTTCAATCCTAAATCTGCCCAGTCTATTTCCGGTACGCCGGTCAAGTCAAGAGCTGTACAACAACGTCCGCCACCGACAACGTGGATCGGTCCAAGCACCTTTCCTCCACCTACAATGAACAGATGCCCCGAACCTTTAGCGCAAACGTGCTTGAACGCTTGATATATAATGAGGTGATACTCAGCGCAGGGTACAGGGTACGTCCTCATTCATGCCATCATCGAACTGTCGGTTGACTTGTTCCTCCCCTCAGAGGTCTTACGTCCTGGTCTCTTGTCAAGGAGAACGACAATAACGACTCCCAATTTTATTGACTTCCCTTTGTTCTTTCCGCCACATTCCTCGAAGGTAAGTTACGTTACGCGCGTCACAACCCTCTTTTATTCACTCAACTTCAGTCCAGTGACATTTTCCCCAGCGTTTCAGATCCAAAGTGAACACCATTCTTCACCACATCCAAATTATGGATCCTTCATCCATACTCTCCATTCTCCGACTCAGAATGCCGGTTTCGTGGCTCACACCATTATCGAGCTACCTCATCAAAGCGTTGAACTCCAGTTCTCCTGGAAGATTAGGGCGTTACGCCACACTCGCATTCACAATCACCGCTGCCACCGCTACTGCTGCGGGCGTCGTTCTTGGTTCAGCTGGGATGCACTCGCCACTCCTTATAGCCTCGCCACACGCACATGGAAAGGCGGTTGGCGGTCACCGTCGAGGGCCCTTGAAGGTCCTCTCGTCCACAACTCACAACTTATTCGCCTTATTCTCTCCTTATTTCCGCTCGTCTATCAGATTCCCACATCTTCGACCACACGTCCATCCTCCTCATCTACCCTCCTCTCTTCTCCATCTCCTTAGATGGGCTTCACAATTTCGAACAAGGCTCCTAACACCGCTATATCGATTTATATATCCTTCGCCCTATCTCACCTACCCCTCCCCGAACGCCGAAGCAAAATACTGGCGCCAATCAACACGTTATCAAAGGCAGCTTCGTTATTCCGATGCACGATGGGTGGAAAGCCATCGTACGCGTCCGATACGAGCACAGGACGACCAGGTCAATTGGGAGAACAGGTTGAAGCGGAAAGGCATTGAGATGGTGGTTGCAGATGAAAACAGCCGGGGAGTTTATCGTGTAGGGTATGGCGATATACCAGTCGTCTCGTCATATTCCCCAGCCCTGTTACCGGAATATCGACAGTACGGCAAAAGTCGCCGTGAAGAACGGGATTCGGCACGCTGGGAGGAGTTGGTTGACGGAGAGGTGTTCTTGAAGTGGCACCGAATGGTTTACCCTGATAAAGTGCGTCTCTCCCTTCGTTTCTACTCTTTCATCCAAGTCTCTAACCTGGATGTACAGCTCATTTCATTGACTGAAGCCGAACGAGCCTTAGCGAAATTTAGCGCTCGTGATAAACGCGAGATCTATCGAATGTCGCAAATGTTACCTGATCGTGTTATCTCTTCCCAGAGGTTTAAGAAGAAGAAAGTAAAGCGTTATCAGGGAATGTGGGATGAATGGGTGAACGAAAGACGGGGGTTGGATTTGGTTATCGTCTTCGAAGATGACGATTGTCGAGGACGTGTGTCGTAGGAGTTGATCCGGAGACATACAATGTAGTTGAACTGGCTGGTATATCCTTAGATAATTCTAATTGTACCAATGAGTCTCATAGCCTGTATTCCTCGAGACGCACCATACGTTTTGCTACTCCGAGCGAGACACAGATAAGATAAGATAACCCATTGAGATAAGATAAGATTGGTCGTGTTTGGTTTGATCAAAATTTCTCTCGCGTGCCTTTCCACCATCCAACGCTTTCCATGTCCATGCTCAGCGCAGTGGCAGCACGAAAAGCTGCTCTTGCTTCTCGTCGTGGAGATTCCTCTACCTCTCGATCACCATCTCGACCCGAAAACCCCCCAGAATCGGAAGATATCACATCAGCCCATCCATCTCCAGGTCCCAAAAATCCCACACGACGGGGTTCAGAGTCCGGAACTTCACCCGTCCAAAGGCCGAAGAAGAAAAAGAGGGGTAGGTCAGCTGCTGGAGGTGGTAGTAAGTCGAAGAAAGTCAGGTACTTTGCGCAGGAGGAACAGGTCGAGAAACCGGCGGCTGATGTGAAGGGGAAAGGAAAAGACGTTGAGATGGATGTGATTCCACTTGAATCTGACGATGACGACGACGATGATGACTTTGCCATAGAAATAGTGGGCTCAAGTGAAGAAGACTCCAGTGGTCCTGATGACGTTCCATTACCAGCCGGACCCGAGCTACGAAGGTCAAAGAGAAGAAAATGGTCTCCCAGCAGACCGTATACCAGTGATGCACCCTCTATTGGAGGTTCACGTTCAAGACAATCAAGTCCCGTTCGTCCTGCATCCACAACTTCGCTATCGACGTTCAAACCAAATCCAAACCAAAATCTTTGGCGTCTATCGATCGAACAAATCCAATCCCTTCCACACCCCCCCGCGCACTCTTCTGCTGGCATTCTCATCTCTCTTGAAGACGGGAAAACTTTGACTTTTGCCGGTACATATACCCTCACTATCCTACGGGGTTCTATATCGCTTTGTGGTGTCACACTGGCGGCGTCTAAACGAAGTCATCCCGTCTTTGCCCCACTATGTTCTCCGCTTCCAACCCTCGAAGCTCATTCACCTGAAGAGGAGGGTGATGACGGTCCTCTCTTGTCGTTTTTACAAGAAAACTTCAACATCTCGATCACCCGAGGTTCGACTGTGATCCTGGTTCAAAGTCTCCCTTCGGGTGTCGAAGGGTTGGGGAAGGTCGTAAAATCTCTCGAAAACGCCTTCCTGATACCGGAACATGACTCGCTGCAGCTAGACGGTGTATCTATGGTAGGCCTTCCATTATTCTTCGCTCTTTTTCCTTGTTAATCAGGTTGATAGGTGGTCAATCCATCACGAAACATCCAACCATATATCGTACCCACTTCTTGGGAGCGAGAGCTACAAACCGCAGGTCTTACCCTACAAACTTCACTCTTAGAAGTATCCGCAAATAGTTCGGATATTTTCCTCGTCAAAGGTCCCAAGAAAACGGGAAAGAGTACCTTCGCAAGACTCGTTCTCAATCTTCTATTGACGAGGTCCGTCTAATCACCGTTACGACTTCTCTCCGTCCAAAAGTTTCTTCTGACAATCGCGTTTCAGATATCGACGCGTCGCATTTATCGAATGTGATATCGGTCAATCCGAGTTCACTCCAGCGGGGATGGTTGCTCTAAATGTGATTGAGCAGCCCGTATTTGGTGAGAAGGCTCCTTTCTACGTTTCGTCGGCTTTTGTATCTCTAACACTCCTTCGGTATAGGTCCCCCCTTTACCCATCCTACTCTTCCCCAATTCGCGCACTACATCGGTTCCTCAACACCTCGTTCTTCACCATCCCACTACCTATCTTCCATTCAAGCCCTCATCGAAGCATACAAACTAGAAATCCGAAATCCAGCACCAGAGGACACCACCGATCCTACCGAGGTTGACGATGACCGCATTTCTGATATCATCCCTCTCGTAGTCAACACCATGGGTTGGAACAAAGGTCTCGGAGCAGATCTCAACACCAAAATCGAACAAACGATCATACCAACTCATATCTTCGAGTTTGAAGTACCCAACGAAACGACACGGCCTCGTCGTCGATCAAACTCATTCTCAGGACGAGCCAAAAGCACCGAAAGGGTTGAGGATAGAATCGAAGGAGTGACATACCACATGGTGGAAGCTGTGGACACGTCGGTTTTAGGAACGAGTTACAACGCTGCAGATCACCGCTCGATGGCGTTGATGTCCTATTTCTACGCTAGCTTCCCGTCTTTGGACGATCTATCGTCTTCGTCCTCCTTCGCTTCAACGAAAGTACCTCTCTACCGACAACACACCGCAGAACGATGGTCCACCGACCTTCCCTTACTCGCCCAATACCCTTACGTTGTCGATCCAACCACCGCACTCGATAGAACAGTGTTGACAGGAGCTGGATCAGAAGACGTCGTTTCGAATGAAGTGGGGAGGGTGTTGAATGGCGCTTTGGTTGGAATCGTGAAGTGCTCACCCGAGGTGTTGGACCTTGGAACGGACGGCGAGGTTATCACCACCCAAGATGACGACCATATCATTGCGAAGTCACTCAAATATACGCAGCGCGCGTTCATTCCAGACCCGATGACGTCTAACTGTGTTGGAATCGCCTTGATCCGATCGTTGGTTGTCAAAACGAACTCGGACGGCGGATCCAACAACAATGTTGAACTCCAGATCCTAACGCCCCTTCCACCCTCTCTCCTATCCCGATATCACTTCCCAAATCAAATTTCTGTTACCCAACCCGACGAGTCAGTTATCCTAGTCAAAGGCGAACTAGAGCTGCCTATTTGGGGATTCTTAGATTGGCGAGAAGAAAGTGAAGGAAAGGTCGTCGTAGAAGGTGAAGAGCTGCCATATTTGAGATGGGAGAAAGGTACTGGTGTTGGAGGAGTGAGGAAGGCGGTTAGGAGAAATTTGTTAAGGAGGGGACAGATGTGACGAGGTTAGGTGGTGGCGCATAATTGTAAAAACGGAGTGTAGTTGGATGTCCATAGTAAGAGCGTACGAGATTGGTATGTAATCACATATCCAGCTCCGACAGACTATGCATAGCAAAGAGTCGAAGGAAGGATTGTCCTCGTAATTAGACGTAAGTGGTAGATTGGTAGACGATCTATTCGCGCTGTCCTCACTTCGCGACACGCTACTGTCAATGATATCATAAGATTTCTAAGTAAATCAGAAGTGGGGAATTATTGAGGTCCATAAAATGCCTTCAAATGCACCCTGGGGAACTTCCCGCAATGCTACAACCGCTTCAACCATCAAGCAGGCTCTAGCAAATGTATACGTCAAGGGCACGAACATCACCGAAAATACCGCCAAAACGAGACACAAGACTTGTAAAATCACCCTCGTCCTCTTTCCCGACGTCAGAAGCCATCTATCATGAACATCGAATACCACTCCCAATACCAGCAAGTCAAAAGGCACTGCTATGAGGGTGACGGAAGAGATACGCCAGAGAGTCTGTTCGATTGGGGAAGGGAAGTGGGAGTTCCAAGATAAGAAATGAACGGAGGCGAAGATGAAAGCGATCGTACACGATGGATACCACATTATCCACCATCTTGAGGCCGGTATCTTCAAAGCGTAGTAACATGGGACGTACTTTCTTCGGGTGTCGACCGTTGATTCATCCACGAGGTCAAGGAAAGGTGCGCAGGCGTAGCAAAATGGCCGTTTCAGGAGAGAATTAAAGATCACAATAGGGAGCCGAATAAAGATGTGGGATTGACCTGAAACGTGGATGTCGGCCTTTCGACCGTGACGAACGAGTTTTCGAACACGGCTGAACATAAGGTCGATAAGGGGTCGGTCAATCCCCCAGTAAAGACCGGATGTGATATCCTTCCACGAGGAGACTTGGATATCGTCGGAGATAGGTGCATAGTCGATAGTTGGGACGCTTATGGGACTTTCTGGATTGACCTTGACCACAGTCGCAGTATCCACGCCCTCTCCACGTTTCTCTTCCAAAGTTTGGTTTGGTTGCGCCGGAACATCGTCATTGCTCCGACTAGCTGGGTAAACCTCCAGATAGTTCGGCCGATTCACGTTAAGTGGTTTGTGTAACCAAAACCCATACGTGATGATATTGAGCGTCGCATACGCCAAGGTTACCACTTCCAATTCGGTAAGGGGGAGGTGGGTTGCCCAACGGGTGATACATTCGAGGACGAACCACGTCGTTTGGAGGATGACAAACCCTTTTGAGAGGAAATCACCTTTGCTACGATCGTTGATATCTTCTTTTCTGAGTCGAAGCCCTTTGAGGTTGATCCGATCTTCTTTCATGAATTGGATGAGGGTTGAGGGGAAGATTACTTGTTTATTCTCTTCTTGACAGAACCCACCCATCTGCGCAAAATGACTGTGGGTGGTCGTCCATTCGATACCTTTGATCCCTATCAAAATACGTACGAAGAGAACTAAAGGAGAGCACGAACCTCGTATATCATTGTCCTTGATAACCTTGTTCACCTCCTGCGTAATCAATCTCGCTCCGAGCCATTGTCGAATCGCCCAGAAAATGACGAGTTCAGGTGCGATCAACGCAAGTATCGTCACCTGGAATCTCTCTAGATGAACCTTCCAACGCGGTGCCTCCGGGTTGGGTATGTTAGGGTGGATTGCACGGTAGACACAGGCGCCGATAGTTAGAACGCAGCTTCTGGTGATGTCGATTAGCGTACGGCCGTCCGCGTCAGAATCACATCCTGAGGAGGAGAAACGACCTAAAATGACGTTGTGAGGTGCATATGGAAGCGCATGAGAACCGAAAGAGGAGGTAGGTGCAGCCTGAGCACGGAGAAAAGAAAGGAAGAGGAATACGATGAGCATGGAGGCTTTGAAAAAGATGAAGCAGCAGGGGACAGAATAAGAAAAGTGTTCTATCAAATATCAAAGGGAGGTGCCCACTGCCTGGCTGAGGGTCTGGGGGCCGTTCTACACATGCTCGCCTGCGCGAAGATAACCCTCCAACCACACGCCGTGGTACAACACAAACCCATGAGGCTTCATCAAACTTCAGCTTCATTCTCCTCGGAGAAGGGCTGTCTGTCTATCAGGGCTGCGTGACAGAACGTCGGGGATTCACATCAGCCAAACCGCATTCAACATCCTTTGGTTTGATATTCTGGCTTTGCAGCTGGTAGACGCCCGTTCCTGATTGCTATCGGGTAGTATAGACATTACTTTCGAAGATGTAGATAACTCAGCTCGATTGCCAGTGGGTGGTCGATTCACCGGCCCAGGTCCCCTCGACCGGAACCATGAGTATTGTTGAGGTATTCAACCCTTCGACACAATCTGAACACGAGAAGGTCATCCCGGCCCATTCCGATATTGCCCTCAACAGTTGAAACGGCGACTCAAATATTTGTTCGGCATCTGAAGATCTGACACACCAACCCCGAACCCAGAAGACGACCGCCACAATCACAATCAAGCTACAAATCAATGTTCGACCCGACGACCTGGCGAGAATCTTCGGAGTGTCATAATACTATGGGTCTGTGCGTCTAATGGGCTATGTGATTGCCCTAACGGCTAAATCTGAATTTGCCACTCTCCATGGACACTGGCATTGCGTATGTATGTCAACTTCTTCACCACCACCACCGAGATGTTCAGACTCAGAATTAGATTCTACGAAGAACGAAGACCTTCAATTCAGGCAAACTATGCTGCTGTAATCATTTGTTCCATAGACGATGTGACGTCGGTGGGAACCCCGCTACCTCGATTGAAACTTCAACAACATTTGGGCGCCCAATGCATAATCACCAAATCGTTTATGCTAATTGTCGTCTACGCAAAGTCTAAACGCGCATGAAACTTTGCAATTTGAAATTTCGGAGCGAGGAGATATTAGGTCCGTACTTCTCGATGTTATGGTACGAATATCGCCTCCATTATCTGATTACCCCCTTGTTCTCGTCTTCCTTCATCTGCAGTCACCCTTGAGCGCATGGCATTAGTATTGTCAGGTCTTGGTTTGACCTTGCGACAGCCGCCTCTTGTTCTCTCGTTTCGGTTCTGCAGAGATCTATTCTTATCTAGCCGTCTCTCTTGGGCCCTCAAGGTTTCCTTCTTTTTGTTTCCATGGCGCTTATATTTCTCAGTGTAGGACAGGTCCCCTCAGAACACGCCTTTCCCCAAAACTCTCTCGCCCTCTATCTCCTCGAACTCATAGATCATCATGTCCTGCGGATTTTCCTCTCATCAACTGCCCCCAGAAGATCCCGCTATAGCCCGTCAAAAGATCGACGAAGAAATTGCCCAACTCGAGGCACGCATTGTCACGTTGAAAGTCTCCCGAAACGCCTTCAGCCCGTTCGCTCGGTTGCACCCCGAAATTATTCAAGATATATTCGTTCTCACCTCTCGAGCACGCAAACAGAAGAAGATTGGGAAAACAGCTTTCCTCCTCAGCTGGATTTGCCATAGCTGGAGAAACCTGGCTCATCAAAGCTCAAAGTTATGGAGCTACATCGACTTCGTTCACCCGCTTCTGGTCGAGGCTGCTTTGTCTCGAACACGTTGTCACCAGCTCTATTTCTATCTTGTTGGTTCCGTTGGGGACTTCTCACCTGATAGTGCAAACCCCCTTGCCGCCCTCTGCCTCATAAACCTCCCCCGGATTCGTACTCTGACAATTAGTTCCGTTTTACGCTACGGACTGGACCTGTCAGTAAAAACCAACCCTTTATGGGTTACTCCAGCTCCTCTTCTCGTCGATTTGGAACTCTGGTGTATGGCTCTTCCACCGGATATCTCGTTCCCAGCACTCCAAAAACTCGTCTTGATGTGGTGCAACTTCTCCTGGGAATCGTTACCCATCCGCGCTGGATTCAAACACCTGAGCATCTCATTACCTTCTTCAAAAATCTCGGCCGAAGACCTTGTGCATAAGCTACAAGTTATAGGGCCTACCGTAGAGTTCTTACAACTCAATGACGTTCTTCTCCCAACGAACACTCTCCTTACCTCTACCCGCCTCTCTTCACAAACACGACAGGACCTTCCGAACCTGAAGTCGTTTGGGATATACGGGAGATATGCCCCACCTATTACCTTCATCCTTGACCAATTCTCGTTGCCATTGCACACGGCTCATGTCGGTGTTCAAGTTCAGGGCATCGCAGACCAGATGAATACAATCCGTGCCTTCGTGTCTTGCCGAGGCATTGAAAAATGGCCGGTGAAATTGGTTAACATTCATCTGCAAAACACCTCCATTGAGTTTCGCATTCAGGAATGGAAGGTTGATGTCGGGGATGCCGGGGATATCGACGAGAGGGAAGGTACAATGGATGAAGCCAAGAACTACGAAGGTCAAGTCGCGGACAGAAACCAGGAAGCCAGATCCGTTTCCATAAAGCTCGAATGTGGAGACGACCTTTCGGATATTCTACCCATCTTCGACGTCCTACCACTCACGCCCATCAAAGTTCTCTTCTTCTCTGGGAACTATAACGGGGACAATGTCTCTGCCTTAGCGGAGCGGCTTGACGCCCAAGGTGCGATTGAACAGCTCAACATCATCAGATCCTTCGTCCCCGCCTTCAGCCTCGTTATGGAAGAACAAATCCAACAACTTCGGGAATTGGTTGATCATAATGGAGACATTGTCGAAGCAGATCTGGAGGAAGAAATCAAGTCCCAGTGCCGCAATATCCTTACGTTTCATCAGCTCATTGTGTTGATCTACTATCAAGACGAGGCCGTTAGGGGTTTGCTGAATCCAGGACATTTTCACGTTCTCCGGGAGTGGTTGATGTGGAGACGGGCTGTAGGACTGGGACTTAAGACCTTAGTGTTTGAGAACGTCGGGATACCCCATGGGGTGGATCGTGCGCTCTATATTGGACTTGTGGAGGAGTTTGCGCTTGAGCGAACCCCATTTGCAGAAGTGGGCGGTGGATCAAAAGAGGCATTCGAGATGGATTCGGACGCTTGATATCATAATATAAAGTTTTCGAGTCCGAGACTAGAATAGCAGAAATCTTCGATTTGTTGAGCGTGGAGAACCTGAATAGCCCAATCCAATGACTTCCTAACATAAGGCCAACTGTGGACTCAAGTCAGCTCCACGCGCCTCCCATTGAATCAAAGGTTCTTCGATAATTTAACAACAATCAAACACAAAAGCAGAGGTATATGGATACAATAACAACACCATGTTGCGAGCAGCAAACTATTCCTACTCTAACTATAATACGACTCTATCCTACGACACTAACGACAGTCATCATCATCGTGATTCATTACTACCATCACCATCAATATCGTCCGTAAGCACCGCTGCACCCGCTTCCAACCAACCGCCCTCCTCGAACCACTCCTCTCGACGAATCAACTACCGGTACCATGACCACCGCCAACAAACGAACGAACACCGTCCAAAATGCTATAGTATCTCCCCCCAAAAACGACACCCAACCACCACCCAGAACTAGAAATGGAACTGGAATCCACCCGACTGATGGAATCCGCCATGATGACCAGGCGGACTCTGCTGGAAGAACTGCGCGAACGGATGTCCACTCCCTCCAAACGGATTTCCACCTTGGTTTGACATAGGGTCGTTGGGGTCTTCACCGTTATCAAAGCGTTCACGGAGTTCTATAGAGATTCCACGAAGGGTAACGTAAGAACGAGGTCGAAGGAAAGAAAGACGAGAGGAGAAAACGAGTGTACGTACCGGGATTATTGAGGACTTCGTATGCTTCGTTCACAGCGGCCATCTTGGCTTCACTTCCACCCTTATCAGGGTGCGCAATCTTAGCAGCGTTACGGCTGGTAATTGACACGTACGCAATGAATACGGTGTTTAGAGACGCAATGTCAGAGGAAGAGACGTACAAAGCTTTCTTGATAGTTCGAGTATCTGCGTCGCGTGAAACGCCAAGGACCTTGTAGTAATCCTTTTGTTTACTTTGTTTCAGGAGTTTTTGCGCGCGTTGAAGACGGCTGTGGATCTGTAGAATAAAACGATGTGATCAGCAACGCGTTCAAAGGCGGAGAGGAGACCGGAGGAGGCAACGAGGACGAAGGGAAACACAAGTCCGGATAACCGGCCCGCGAAAAATTCAACATCAAGCGCCCACGCAAAAAGAGACAACGCGAAAACGCCAGCACCAACGGCCATAAACCACGAAGAAAAAGGAACCTACATCTCGATCGCTCCTCCCGCTCTTCTCAAATGCATCACCCAAAACCCGAACCGCCTCCTCCCACTCCTGCTTCTTCAACAGCACCTCACCCTTCCCAACCAACGCATCCACATCGTCTTCGCACCCATCCAACTGTGAAAGCTCCTGACACCAAATCTCCACCTTAGGCAGATTGTTCAGCCGTGTATATGACTGACACAACACCCGAACAAGAGTTTGACGACGAGGTGAAGATTTGAAGGCGTCTGGTATAGGTACTGGTAGGTCTGCAGGTTTATTGGGTTTCGAACCTGCTGCAGCTGTTGAACCGGTGGTAGTTGTAGGTGATGGTGAAACCGGTTCTGGGGGTAGAAGGGATTCACGGGATGCGTGGTCTGTGAGTGCTTGATCGAAGCGGTTCATAAGGTCGTTATTCTTCCCCGGTGCGGTCAGGAGCTGAGTGATAGCCCTCCAGTCCTCCTTCGCCTGCAGCTCCTCCAACTTGGCGAACCCCTTCTCAAATGATTTGCTGAGACGGTGAAGGACAAGACAGGGTTTCGAGTCGGGGTCGTAATGGAGACACTGTTTGAGCGAATTCATAGCGGCTGGGTTCGGCGGGAGGAGGAAGTATGACATCCTGAAGATGCGGGAAAGGATAGAGGTCGTAGGTGGGAGGAGGTGTGTTAGACGTGTGAGGTCACCAACAGTACTCTCAACATCGCCTGATGCCAACGAACATTCGGCACGGGTTTGACGGATATGAACGGAATGACTAGCATATCTCAATGCCGCACTCGCACTATCCACACATGCCGTCCACAGTTGTGCTCTCCGTTCCCGATCCATCTTTCCCGCCATCTGCTTCCCCTCCGATATCTGGGCCTGTAGCGCCGTACCCGATGAATCGGTCTTGGATTTGGTATAATGCGCCAGAGAATCCTGGGCAAGCTCAAAGTCACCATCTTTCAGGTGTATCCGAGCTTTCATGAGATGCGCATTGTCGAAGGTGTTTGACGTCAGAGAAAGGACTTTCTCGAAATCGCCCAGAGCTGCGCTGTGTCGGTTAAGAGAGTAATATGAAGTGGCTCGCTTATAGTAAAGCAAGTAATCCGCAGGAGATTGGTCTATAGCTTCCGAAAAAGCTTTAGACGCTTCATTGAACTGCCCAGAAGAAAATAGTGCGTTTGCACGAGCGATGAGGGGTGCTAGACCTGGTGGTTGGAGTCCAGCATTTTCGCTGGCAGCTGTGGAGGTGATGATAGTCGTCAAGAATGACGCAAACGCAAGTAAGCGCATTGCGAACTTGGTCGTTCTGAGGGAGAGGAGGATGACGAGGACGAGAGCAAGACGTAGGCAAAGTTGAACACGGTGCTAAATGTTCATTGGCGCGACGTTGAACTGCCACGTTGGCTTTCCACGATCACGTTTTGCCTTGGGAACCTAACATGCGCAAGCGAAACGAACGCATCCGATTGGACGAAGCGACTTCCACGTCGTTGTGACACCGCAGAGGCGTCAAGTGCATGCGTTCAACGCAACGCAGGATGACGTGGTGATGGGGCCGGGCTTACGTCGGTGACCAGGGTTTTCCTTCACCGCAACGTATTCTCTGAACCGAAGGAACGACTAGGCAACGTGCTGGCAAGGATACGGAACCGGGAAAATGCCCAGAAGGAAGGTGCTCCTCGGAACAACGTCTCTCGCTAACTGTGAGCACATACCGGATCGGAGGTTGGTATTTCCGGTACTGGAGGTGAGTAGGAGGTGGTTGGTGACTTTGAGTATGTAGCCACGACCGAGAATGATACTTTCGAATAGTTGATGGATGTGAATTCCGACAACGTTGAATCGGAGCGTTCAAGTGATGTCGTGCCTCCCCTAAAGTCAAGGCGCTAAAGTCTAAATCTGACGTGGCCTCGATCGAGTGAATTGCGCCCGCCACTCTGGACGTTTTTTCCCTTGCCTTTTCTCCCATCTCGTTGCACTGGTCTAAAGCATTCCGGTAAGCCATCGATCACGTTTACTATCTAGCTTTGGCTCTAACTTCACAAGCAAGTTCTGGGCGATGTCTACGCCATCTTCCAGCATCTTCGCCCAAGAAATACTGTACGAGATCGTGGGTCATCTCCACGGTGACAAAGAGACAGTGAAAACCCTGTCCGTTGTCTCGTCAAGCTTCTTACCAATCTGTCGCGAAGTCCTCTTCTGTTCCCTCCACTTGAACATCCGAAACTGTGCAAGGTGGCATAGCTACCTTAGCGCTTGCCCTAGCATCGGACACTTTATTCAGGAGGTGACAATAGAGGTCAAAGGACTTCTTGACGCCGGTGAACAACGAATGATGTTTGTCTTGGACCGTATAGCTGGTCCAAGAATGATCAGCTTTCGTATGCTTGGCCACTGCGAGTTACCGGACTGGTCAACAATGCCCAAATTGTTCCAAGACGCTCTATCGCGAACTATGTCCACACCATCCATTCGCGAGATAGATATTTGGATGTTCGACAATCTTCCGATATCTCTGTTTTCAAGTCTCCCACCTCTTTGCAAACTTCAATTGACGAGTTGCAGCTTCCCTACACCCACAATGTTGACTCCGACTTCCAATGTAGAGTTGAGATCATCGGGTCCACAGGTCCCCAAAACTCGTGTTGATGTGCTCCACCTCAATTCTTCCCATCGGCCGTATGGAGACAATAAATGCGCTCTTGACGACTGGATCGGCCATCTCGACTTTCCTCTTGATCTAACCCACCTTTCTGTGATGCACGTTGATCTTGAACGACGGAATGAACGCAAAATCCAAAATCTTTTGCCGATATGTGGTCAAAGTCTTCTGCACTTATCTTTGTCAATGGGAGGTTGGTCGTAGTCTTCCATTCTCTCTTGACTTTGGCGTTAACTTATCCGTTAGGCGGCTCACTGGCGGCCAGCCTTCAACATCTTTCCACACTCCGCGTGCTTCAATTACGCATTTGCATCGTACAAGGTTTTGGTCCCCACCCAGCTCTTATCATCCCTGGACTTCTTCGAGCATTGAAGAGCTTAGAAGATCATGATCACCCTCCAAAAGAGATCGTTATCTCGGCAATCATCGAGTCAGATGTAGTCTTTGGAGCGGTTTCTATCAGGCACTGGGAGGATCTTGACTCTCAACTTCTCAAGCTTTCACCCGTCTCGGTGAGGATTGTTACGACTTGCCTGCATAGTTCGCGTTCCGAGGATATGCCGGACTGGAGGTTGCTACTCCCGACTCTCAACGAGAGTGGTCGGCTGATCTCGAAGTGTGAAGGGCCTTAGTGGCATTGCGAAATGAAGCCGGAGGGAGATCCTTTTCTTTGCCGGTTTTGGATGTACCATCTCGTTCTGATACATGTTGACCGCAGCACCGATGATCACCTTCCGTAATATTACCGCATAGGAATTGCTACGCTCGATTCTGACAGCTGCGAGCAACGGTTAACATGATATATCTTTGCGTGGACGAAACATACTTCGCCTTCCACTTCTTCAGCTTCGAATTCCGAGTCCCCTGCTTTTCACCACCACCTCTCGCCTCTTCCTCAACTTCAGGAGGATAAATCGCAGCCCAAACCGTGGTGGGGGTTTGCGTAAACGACTCCAGGGTGAGTTGCAATCGTCAAGAGGTCAATCTCGTTGGGTTCGATTATTTTTTCGTAGAGTCCCCAGACAAAGAGTATGCCAGATAATTTGGAAGGGGCGTATAGGAATTCGGGAGAAAGTTTAGCGGCAGACCTGATACAACGATGCAGCTCAGATGAGACGACCATGATGCTCAGAGTCTTGGAGGAGGGGACAAGAGACGATTCACGGTGGAGTGGTGGTTCGTGACACACCACTCTGGCGGAGTCACATTCGGTTAGATCGTACTATATCTACATCGTCGTCACACTGTATACCCCAGGTCCTTACCATCGACGTTCATTGTCGTGTTCCTCATTCCGTACCGTTGGGCCCGTCCCAACGGATTCACGGAAAGAGTTGATTGATGAGGAGGAAACGATCAAGATGGTTCATGGAAAAGTGACGTTTACGCTCGAAAATCATACTTTGAAACAGTCGATGGATTTGAATTCTGACATTGACAAAGTGAATCGTTTTAAGTGATGTCGAGCCTCCCCTAAAGTCAAGGCGCTAAAGTCTACGGTAGATCTGACGTGGCGTCCTCAATCGAGCGAATTTCGGACTCAGAGTCACTGCCTTGGCCGCCGCTTCAGACTTTTTTTGTTACCCTCTCTTCCATCCTTGCTAAGTATCTCTTTCTATCAAGCGTTCAAGTAAGCCATCGATTATGTTTATTATCTAGCTTTGGCTCTAACTCTCCAAGGAAGTTCTGGTGATGTCTACACCATCTTCCAGCATCTTCGCCCGAGAAATACTATACGAGATCGTGGGTCATCTCCACGGTGACACAGAGACAGTGAAAACCCTGTCCGTCGTCTCGTCAAGCTTCCTACCCATCTGTCGCGAAGTTCTCTTCTATTCCCTCCGATTAACCATCCAAAACTGTGCAAGGTGGAATCGTTACCTTAGCGCTTCCCCCAGCATCGGAAACTCTATTCAGGAGGTGGAAGTAGAGGTCAAAGCACTCCTTTCTGCCGGCGAACAGCAAGTAATGTTTGTCTTGGACCGTGTAACTGGCCCAAGAATGATCGCCTTCCGCATGTTCAATTACGCTTTACTGGACTGGCCAACAGTGCCCAGATGGTTCCAAGATGCTTTATTACGAACCCTCTCTACACCATCCATTCGTAGAGTCGATATTTCCAGGTTCAGCAATCTTCCCATATCCCTGCTTTCAGGCCTCCCTCACCTCCGCAAACTTCAATTGAGGTGTTGCAGTTTCCCTACGCCCACAATACCGACTCCGACTTCCAATGTGGAATTGAGATCTTCAGGTCCACAGGTCCCCAAAACTCGTGTCGATGCACTCCACGTTAATACGGCTGGCAGGAGCTATGGACAACTTGAATGTGCGCTTGATCAGTGGATTGGTCATCTCGACTTTCCTCTCGATTTAACCCACCTGGCTTCGTTGTACATTGATGTCGAACAACGGAATGAAGGAAAAGTCCAAGATCTGTTGCGGATGTGTGGTCAAAGTCACTTATCTTTGTCAATGCGAGGTTGGTCGTAGTCTTCGATTCTCCCTTCTTCTTGGCACTAACCTATCCGTGCACGCTAGGCGGCTCAATTTGCCTTGAACATCTTTCAGCACTCTGTGTCCTTCAATTCTGCATTTGTATCATGCACGGCACTGGTGGCCACGCAATTGGTACCTTCCCTGGACTTTTCCGCACACTGAAGAGCTTAGAAAGCAACGAGCACCCACCAAAAGAAATCATTATCGCGGCATTCCTCGAATTAGATGAATTTTCAACGATTCCTATGAACCACTGGGAGGATTTTGACTCTCACCTTGTCAAGCTTTCACCCATCACAGTACGAATTATCACTACCTGTCGGTCCACTCGTCCTGGTGGTATGCCGGATTGGAGCTTGCTCCTCCCAAGTCTCAGTGAGAGCGGTCGGTTGATCTCGGAGTGGCAAAGCCACGAGTGGTGTTACAAACTCCTTGCACAACACTACTGAATACGCTTAAGCGGTGGCCAAATTTGACAGCTGCACGTAACAATCTTGTACATCAAATAGAATTATATATCTTTGGTACTTTGGTATGAAGCAAGCAAATACAGGACAAATTTATCGAGGGAAAAGACGAGAACACGTAAACAGGATGTAATAAACGACCGCAAACGACACTCCAAAACATATGAACATACGATCTGTGATTTTCGTCTCCTTATCTCCCGAAATCGCAATGATCAGGCCACAGAAAATAGTGGAATAAATCAATGCGTGAATAATGATGTGACTTATGAAATTCAAGACGAAGGGTGGTTGGGCAGCCCAGAAAAAACGGAGAGCCCATATACAGAACAGCAAGGTCCCTTCAAGTGCGGCACATACGGCGAGAGGCTAATGGAAGTGATAGAACATGAAGATAATAAGAGTCCAACTATCATCAACGAATAT